>JACMIF010001717.1:0-17561 GCA_014805445.1 Diplogasteroides magnus | reverse complement strand
TCCCTTTGCTCTGGCGATTCCATTTCCTTTACTGGCGCCCAATCAGAATAAAACCCCGTAATTATCCCGAATTCGATTTTATAAACAACCCCCCCCCCCCATTTATTCAGAATGATGACAATGATTAGTGTAACATTTTCTTCGATAAAGTGTTTTGATGCGGCTTTTATGATGCTCATCAGATCAATTACGGATGTTGTAGAAAGTTTTTCAGGTTAATTAATGAATCAGTAATGAAAATAATAACACCATTGTCTCTGACCATTCTCTTCCTCTTGAGCGACGGGCATATTAACGTGAATTACTGTCAGCAATCCGGAATCTGTTCCGTAGTACAGCTGAAAATAGCTTTATGGTGTGGCACGTTGAGGCTCAGTAAAGATGTAGAGTGCGCAAGTATGAGAACATTAGCAAAATGAGTCGGAATCCCTTCTGCTCACCATTGCATTGAAAGAAGCATCATCTTTCCAAAGGAACTTCAGCGTGGTCGCAATCAATCCTGCCTGGAAAACGGTCTTAGATTACCCGATTGCGCTCGTTAAATGACTACTATTTCAAAAACGTGAGAGTGCTGACACATATGCAAAAAGTGGTCATTTAATGTAGTCACTTATATTTACTTACTATTAGAGATGGCCACCGACGGAACCCCCTGTCTAACACGATTTTTGACTTATTGTTAGATCCTCTTCTCACCTTTAACTCGACTTTCCTCATTATCTCCAGAGTACAATTCTGTCCCGCGCACTCTACCGTCCAGATAAAAATAATCTGCAAGAACAGTCATGAAAAAATAGGAATGATTAAATTTTTTAGATGTGAATTTTAGTGCAAAGTCGTAATATATTACTATCATGTCCCCATTCCTCTTAAACCTCACCCCGCTCTCATCTGCACTTGCAACGTACTCCCTGTCCCCGCTGCCTCTTCCGGTAGCCAGTGCTGTGGGCGGAACAGTGTGAACCCTCTCCTAAACATAACCAGTCTGGGTTAAGTTTCATAGTTCCCTTGAATATAAGGTGAACCATAACCGGGGGTGAATGTAAGATGCTTACCGACTGAAACTGGACTTGCAACCAACCTTATGATGCTTCGGACTGCAACGGGGATTATTGAACGTGCTGGTTATTTAGCAGTGGCGATTTTACAGAATTGAAAGAATGAACACATGAGTTACTCGTTGATTTTAGTTAAATGATAGGAGATTACGGCTAAATTGAGCAATAAAGTAGCTCCGAACCTTGATGATATGTTATTGCAGTAGTATAGTCGAATACATCCATCAGCCATCAAACAGACTAGCAAATTATGCAGCTCCGTAAATTCGATATGGGTGCATTTCTGAAATTCAGGCATATGTACTAAATTGATTAATTTTTCAAAATTTAATTTTAATTTAAGGAGTCGAGTTTCCGTTCGTCAAATAACGGGAAGAACAGAAAATAAGAGAAAGTATCTTGGCGAATGAAGCTATACACTCACTTTTCCCTTGATCTTCGCACACATTTTCTTTGGGGCGGTCGTATGTGAAGATGTATATTGCTGAAATAATCATAGTATAGTTACTCAAAATATAAAAACTCGTAATAATCAAGTCCGCTCACCACAATAATTTCTCCCTTTTCCCTGATGACTGCAAAGAACATTGACTCGGTCCTGTCGACTTCTTTTGCGCGCACTGATGAGCAAGACGAACTGAACAATTTTTTTGGAATTTCGAAGAATTTTGAATGATCTTATTGATATATCATTGAATTCGTTCATGTACCTCTGCTAAACAATAAAAATAAATAAATAAGAATTCTCACATTCTGCCCACACTGATCGTCGTCTCTTCCAATATCTTCACTTCCTTCGAAGTACCGGAAAGGGCCACTTGATAGTGCGCGATTTCGCCGCTGCCAAATAGTATTCGGATGAAGAAATGCTAAAAAAATGTTGAGTGATAGAATGAGAAGGAATAATTTTCACCCGATTTATATGCATAAATTGATAAAGCACACTCTTAGAAAGTCATTCAAAAATTTACCGGCCCGCTGGGAGAAGGCGATGCCTCAAGCACTTTGATGATTTGTTCACGAAATACGAGCCGATAGCGATCGACAATTATGCCGCCTGACTGCAATTATTGAGATAAAATGGTTAGAGAGATATCAATTCTTGCGCCAATTTCCTCACAATAAGAAATGAAGCAATACGAATAAATAATACTAAAAAACAAATGAAATATTTAAAATATATTTAAAATTAAAACATACCTTGATGTCATCTTCGTGCACGAATGCGATCTTATGACAGCTAGCAGCGATATAATGACCTGAAAATGAATAGGAAAGTCTCCAACTAACCAAGAATATAGGGCATTTCTTTAAATGCATGACATGTCAAATGTTTTGAAACTCACCGGTTCCCTTGATTGCAACCAAGTCCTCGATCGATGATCCACACTTGCGGAAGACCGCTACTCGTGACCTTAAAGGAGCCACAAAGGGAGATTGTTTTGCATGTACTTTCGGGTTCACTTCTCTCCATTCCCCCACTTTCTCGTGGTCAGAGCGGTCTACTCTGACAACGAGAGAGTAAGGGAATTGGAGAGAAGTGATCCCGAAAGTGCATGCAAAGCAATCTCCCTTTGTGGCTCCTTTAAAACCCAAATCGAAAGCATGTCCTAGCGAACTGCGGCAAATTTTTTCGAATGTTTTTGAAAAGGAAACCGAGACATGTCTACAGTTGCATTAGATAATTTGTTCAGTCATTTGACTTTGTGATTTGTAAAACCGATATTTTGGTTAAAGAATTGATGAGAGAAGTAAAAGAGTGACGATACACCAAAAAACATTATATAGAATATCTCGACTAGAAGATACATATATTAGGTTGTGAAGAAAGTCTTGGTACATTTTGTTATTACGATACAGAAAAATCTCAGAGAACGCTAGACAGTAATTGTGTAGTGCATAGTTGTTGACTAACTTTGGGCAACATGTACGCATAGCTTGGCTGCTCAATACCTGCAACATAGCAAACAGTAGGTTTTAGAAATCCATATTTGCCGTGAAGACCACTGATAAATTCTCTAGCTGTATTTACACGAAGCTAATTTTCCGGTCCAAGCAAATTGTGCTAATGCATGAGCCGTGTCATTAAAAATACCATGCCCCATTGAGAGACTTACCAGACAACAGAGTTTTTAGGGGCAATTGTTTTTGAAAAAAGTGAAAAAAACGCCTTTTCATCCGAAAAAGAGTGACAGCTCGTTTTCTAAAGCTACATCAGTCTGTTCAATCATATTTCGGATGCAACTTGCGCATTACCAGTAGATAATAAATTCACATTCGATTATGGCTCTAAATGCCTTCTTCAGGTGACATTGGTAGGAATATTCGCCTATTTTTACAAAATGGCAAATTCTTGCATATTTTTTTCGTGCTTTTACTATTGAACTCGGTTCAAGGAACACGTATGCGTTATGTGTAGTACTCGTCTCCATTATTATAATTAACTACCAAGATATACGGCCACGCCGTCTTACAGGATATAGTGAATGCATTTTCAAAAAAAATCTAAATTGGTCACGACTAGCATATTACCAGTTTTCCCGAAAAATGTATTTTTATTTGTGCTCGCACGTGTAAACTTTCATAATTATTATTGGTTATGGATAGTACAAGAGTGGGATATTTACCTGCGTCCATTCCGTTTGATATCGATTTCTTTTCGCCGAACGGTACATTTATTGCTAAAAGTATCACCCGTTTGACAGTTTTTGCCTTTTCCATCAGAACTTCGTAGTCATTCCACAGAATCAAAAGCCATTCTAGCATATGATGAGGACTGTTCCCACGTTTGATAAAACCCACAAGTAAGCGTATATGCTTTACTTGAAAGTCCGGGAAATATTGAGAAATCCGATGTTAAGGAGCTGCGAAGTGGTCAAAATTTTCCTTTTGTCATAATTCCAGAAGGAAGACGCGTGCAGTCCGGCATAATTTGTACCAGAATGGCATGCCTGCCTACTATACATAACCACATACTTTGAAAATGTGCAGCTTCTCTAAAGAAAGATAGATGTCTTTTTAAAAATGTTCCAAGACTTTCTTCACAACCTAATATTATGGTAGTATATCTGAGAAAGAACGTTGACGAACCTTCTATCAACTGTTGGTTGATTCGGTCCACCGTGCGCGTTGTATCGCTCGATGTATGAGCCGACAGCTGTATCAGGCTGTTTAGAAATTGAAAAAGTGAGAGAAAAAAATCATTTTTGAAGGTGCCAGCCCCTCGGATCTGCGATGCTAGGGTTCACGACATGATCGCATTGTCATTCTTTCTTATTTATTATATATAGTCAAAAAATATAAAAAGAGGCAGAGAGAATGGAAGAAGAGTAACTTGCCCGATAATAGATAGCCCTTGTCTGTGTCAATTACAATGCAGGTGCGAGGCAATTGAAGAGTGCACTCATTGAGGGACATTTCTGCTCTGAAATGTGTAAACTACGAACTTATAAAATCAAAAAGTGTAGTAATGTTGCCAAACTACATATTGACAAGACGCTTTCGAGAGAAGATATGTTTCATGATTAGTAATTATCAGTTTAACTAACAGCGGTGAAATATATCTCAAATAAGCTGTTATATGATTTATATTCAAACATAAAGTGATTATGAATAAGGTGGGTAACATAAGCTATAATATTATAAAAAGTTCATTTTTTACGTTAGACATCTTTTTAGGAGAAATATCAATGGAGAGAATGTCAGGCGGGGGTAACACATGGAAAAAACCCAATTGAATGGTTTTATGTCTTTGCCCAGTTGTCAAGAGGATCGATTCCTGTTATAGTGTTAGAGGCAAGGGAGGTCAATTTTTGGAAGAGGGTTCAACAACTCGGCAGCATGACGGCCCACCCAGAGGGGAGGATCGGGCATCGGGTTGGTCATCAGAAATCCTCTACTGGAGGAAATTCGGAAAGGAGAGAGGGGTCAGTACATTATTGGCAGGATGGCTAAATACAATTTCCACGCCACAGACACATAAGTAGGGAAAATAAATGTACAGAAAAGCGGGACATGTCAAAGTTGGCTGAAGCAAGCACTGTATCCTGGTTCATCACACTGAGACAATGATGACTGCAATTAGTGTTTCTAAAACTGTAGTAGAGTGCATTCGTCTATTGTCCAAATCTCGGGGAGCGGTAGTCTATCACATGAGGAAGAGAACCGCTCTTAGTGAATCAGACGACAGACGCATGCAATCTACTACCGTCTTAGAAACCCTAACTGCAATGTGAGAGTGGTGGACTGGCAATGAGAATGGGTCGAGGGACACTCTTTAGTCACGTTTATTGCAATGAAGAGGATACATGAAGGGACCAGAGGCATTCAGCTATTAAACGTCCTAACGGAACTGTTATGTTCAGTTTTCTTACCGACTGCCATCTTCTTAATTTTGAGGTTTCCTTCATTTTCCTGACCTCCACCCATGTCTTTGGATAGGTTCACCAGGGCGATGTATTGGAAAATGGCTAAGAACGGTTCGTTTAGGATGCCAAAAAGTGTGTCACTTTTGAAAATTCCCCCTATTTTTATGCCTTAACCAGCAAGTCTAGTAAAAATCAGAAAAATCATACTACTTCAGTACTCTCCATTGCGGGTATGCACGTCCCTCAGTGAAGCCTGCTTCTCGCTGTAGAAAATCCCAAACATTGTATTTTTTCACTTTTTTTCGATATTTTTCCCCATATCTTCTGTTAAAAAAATCGAGGGGATTAACTAAAGGTAGTTTTATTGTTTACTCGTCAAGGGCTCTCGAAAAATACATAGTAGGATCGAAAACATCGAGACCGGTCCAAACATGTCCATTGTTAGTAAACAAGCAACCGAATTGCGAGTACCTTCATCAAAGTAAGAATACAATTAAGGCAGTAGACTGACTTTCAATGCAATGAAAACAGAAGCTATCATGAAGGAAAACTGCAAAAACAGTTCGCCTCAGGCGGGGTTCGAACCCACGACCATTGCGGCGCTATACGCGCACCTTCGCAATAAACCATGGTGCGCACGGCCTCTATCCGGTCTCATTCAGACCGGAATTTTAATACGATTGGCTTCCTACTTTTAAAATGAAACTTCGCTCTTAGGTGTAAACTGCCATGGAGAATCGAATTAAACGATAAAAAAGCGCCCAATAGACCAAAAAAATTTCAGGGCGGCCATTTTCCGGATTCAAATGCCTATAACTTTGTCAGTTATGAGTTTCATGAGTCGCTCCCGAATACAAAAAGTCTTATCTCGTCGAGACGATCAAGAATCACTATACTTTTATGGTTTGGACGCCTAGGAAAAAAGTTAGATTTTTCAACTCCGCACTTTCCCGATTTTTCCTACCTCTCAAACTCATTTTCAGACATTGAGATGTTGATTTTTGAACTCAGTGCCCTCGACTCAGTCAGATAGGAAAGTTTGAACGGGGGTCAATTTTTGACTATGTGCCAAGGGTATCTCACTCCAGTCAGATAGTGTCTGATATTGTTTCACTCTGCTCCCACACGGTGAGTGACGTTGTCATTAGGGTTTTTAAATCAATAGTCAAATTCATTTCTGACTCTTCCATTCTCCGCGGAACGCTTGTCTATCGCTCGTGGAGACAACCGCTCCGCGGAGAATGGAAGAATCAGAACTGACTATTCATTTAGTTCCTAGTTGTCAGAAACCCTACTTGTCACGTTGTCACTAGGGTATCTAAGACGATAGTCAAGTGCATTTCTCATTCGTCCAATCCACTCGGATCAAAGTAGAGAAAATCAATCCCAGTGGTTTGGACGGATGAAATACGTACTTTACTACGGTTTTTCAAAGTCCAGTTGTCGCTTGATTCCATAATCATCTAACCTTGATTGGCTGGTAGGGCTTTCTCTCATGGTCGAGCATGGAGTGAGAGCCATCGGGTAGCACGTCAGTTCCAACTCCTCCCTCCGTCTGAAATTTGACCCAGTTGAATGCCCAGTTCTAATCATCGTTTCTCACTGCGTCAACCCAGAAAGTCTAGTTCAGGTTATCGAATCAGACATAGAGTTTGTTTTTCGATTATACTACAGTAATAGTAATCTACCGTACCCATCGCAGTTTGGGCTTCGGAAGGACGTGGACATTCTCAATCTGCAACAGCTTTCTCTCGATGGCCACGTTGTATGCCTGCAATTCAGTAACCTCGGGATGAACTACAGTAATCTTCATTTACATCAATCAATACACTTACGTCCATGCATGGATTGTCTCCCAGATGTTCTCCCTGCTCTCTGGTAAGACGAAGGATGTCGTTGCGCTTGGTGACGGGAGCCTGTGTGCTGGCCTGAAAGAGGATCGGAATTCTAATAGTTCACACCCGTAATTTCATCATTATGAAAATTCGTTGGACAAGCTTTGATTATACTTGTTTGTTATCACTGCAAATACTGTAGGTGGTCTATGAAAACCATGAAAACAGATTGTATGAGCTCCTCTCTTTTGAGAACAATCACTTACCCTGATCATAGCCGCCAACTGAACATCAGTGATTCTTCCCTTGTACTTCCTGGGCTCTTCTCCAGTCCAGCACAGTTCCAGAGGATAGAGTTCCTCACGAGGGAATCGCTGTCCCGGCACCTTCTTCATCACCTGAAATAGCGTTTTCTGTTTGACACTATCTTCTTGGCACTGATGTTCTCGAACTTGAACCAAAAGAGGTTTGGTTACTGGGCTAGTAGCGTGCATTCGCCTGATGCCGAATCTCCCAAAAGCTGTTGTCTCTCTCATGTGATAGACAACCGCCGCGCGTAAATAAACGAACGAGAAATGCGCTCTACCACAATTCTAGTACTGTTTTGGTTACCTTGACGCAAGGAAGTTCGGGTGCCTGCAGTCTGTAGTTGTACTGGTGCAGGAAGTATTCGGGAATCAAAATCTTGCTGCCGTTCTGAAAAGGCTTGTTTGTCAGTTTATCAAGCATTCCTATTCGATTTTATGAAGAACAAATCCGATTCCTTAAAAAATGGAAATCAAAGAAAATCAGTTACCATATCGAATTTTATCCGCGATGCGGGTAGTCTGGTCAGACTATCGACCTTCTTGAACTTCTTCCTATCGGAACCGGGAGCTTCATAGACGACCTTCGTTCCTGAAATGGCGAATATTCATACTTTTCCACAGTTTGGCTTCTTATTGGAGCAAAAGAGGAATTCTACAACTACAACTGATCTACAGTATTCCTGCCTGGTTCAAACAAGTTATATCAAGTTATGGATTAAATAAAAACATTTACCCTTGATGACCTTCTCGAGCTGCGTGATTGCATACTCATGCATTGCCAAATCGGCCCACTCCATCTTTTCGGGGACCTTGTATCCGTTGAGAATCTCGGCATAGAAGATGGGAAGGAGCATTCCTCTTCGGTAGAAGACCGAGTGGCAGGCTGAATTGGAGTCGTTGTAAAGGGGAATCAAGAGGAACAATATATGTGACTCTTGCTCGTCCAGATATCGAAAATACTCACTATCCACATTGAGGAGAGGCATTTCCGTGTCAGTCTTGAATGCAGTTGTCAGACCAGTCCACACCTGCTGTCCACACCCAATGTCGCGCACGTCCTGTAATACAAAATGAACGGGTGATCAAAATAGTGAGCGTCAACGAGTTCAGTTAGTCTATGAAAAGGAAACACCATCTTCCCTCGATTTTGCCCTAATTCTGTAATAGTTGACTTATGATGTATGATAAACGAAAAAAGATGAATGTTCACCTCGAGTTCGTTCATTGTAGGAATCTTGTAGAGACTGCGGCCATTCACGATGAATCGACGACTGGCAGCACTGAAGAAGTTGTTTCGTTAAAATGTGACATCTACTCCATCAAAGTGTACCGAACAAAAAAACAATTTGTAATATTCTCTTGCATCTAATTTCCGCGAAGCGGTTGACTCTACGTTGGACAGACGACCACTCCGAGTGGATTAGATGAATGAGAAATACATTTTATTACCGTTTTTGAAAGTCTAGTTAGAATAGCGTTGAAAACTGACGTCAGTGAGCATCTCTGTGGCTGGGAGACAAGAAGGTCGAAGAATTGGCACACAAAGGTTCGATCTTCTGCAGATTGTGAGAGTGAGTCGTGGACACGAACGAGACCCGTCGACTTGATCATCAGATTGAAGAACTCCTTCCTCTGCAATGAACATATTTGAGTCAAAAGCCTTATTTTTGATAATGCAACCCATAATTCATTATATTTTTTCATAGATTTGCGATAGTAAAGTGCATTTCTCATTCATCTAATCCTCTCGGATGGGTTGTGTATAGAATGTAGAGATGACCGCTCCGCGGAGATTAGATGATTGAGAAGTGCACACTACTATCGCATCAGAAACACTAGTAGTGACACGTAAGTGGAATATCACATTCTGAATGCTACTTACTCCTCTTCCTCCTCCAGCTCCGAGGGGAGCGAATTGTCCATTGGCGTCTTTGGGACGGAACTGCACCTTCAGCTCCTGTAATGGACAAATGAAATGTACTCTATCGCCAAATCACTGCAAAAATCAACATCTTGAATGAATTCTGCCCGAAATTTCAGGGCACGAATGGGAAGGCTTGAAGAACCTAATACATTTGCGTCACGGGAATCGTTAGAACGATGGCGCATCCGTCCATATCACCATTATTCGCAAATGTTCATGGCGCACATGTCTTTCACTCAGAAAACTTTCCCACCTGGTATCCGTCCCTCAGCCGGAGCTGTTCACTTGAGAAAAGCCTGTTGACATCGTTATAGATGAGAAGGGACTTGTTCCTCGGGAAGATTTGAGGATACTCGTCAACGGCGAGCCAAAACATCTCACATGTTTTCTCGCTGAAAAGTTCAGGATACTCTTCTATCCAGGACTTTAGGGCCTCAGTTTTCACGTTATTCGAACGAAACTATTTCTACGGGAGTATAATGAAACTTACCGCTTCGTCACCGGCTCCGTGACTCCCCTATTCATTTTCGTGAATTCCAGATTGTACGAATGTACCTGAAGAAGTCAATTGGATTACGGTATGAGATGAATTGGAGAGTACAGTATTCCACCATTATAGAGTGCAAATTCCATACTATTTGCTTTGTACGTGATTATGCTAAACACGTAAAGAAGACTCACAGCGAAGTCTGAAGGGTACTTGATGCGGAAGTAGTTGGCCTCGATGTTGATCTTCTCAACGGCGACCTTGCACAGTCCGGGACGAGGGGCCAATTGGAGGAAGTTGTGCTGAAAAGGAGTGAGTCAACCAAATGAAAGGGTATCGTAAATGCTACACGGGCTAAGGACAAGAGCGATATGGATAAATGCGTTCAAATGTCCAAATTTCGCCATTATGGCGTAAATGTCCGCGGCGCTTTCGTCTTTCACCCTCATACACTGAAATAGTCAAGAATGATACTCACTGGCTCATCACATCTCCTCGTCTGTTCGGGTCCACTGCCTCCACTTCCACCGCTTCCTCCATGATTGCTTCCACCACTTCGGGATCCGCTGCTCAGAGAGAGACCCGAGAAGGCCTGCAGTGACAAAAACTCAGTTCAATATACATAAAGGAACTTTTAATTGCATGAATCAAGCAGAATGTAAATCACGTTCCTTTCTTTCTCTACATGAACAGGCATTCTACATGACGAATGATCGTATTTCGAATGATCGATTCGTGCGCTCTTATATTTCTGTGATTTTATGTCTATCTGACACCCTGTCTATGCTTTTCTTCCTCTTCCTTTTACCCGTTATTCTAGAACTTGCTTGCAACTTGTGCCCTACAACCAGGAACAACCAGGAGTAGGGATAGCATTATGGAACGTTATTTACAGCCGTCCATTTCAAGGCGTCTAATTTCACTCCTAGCGGTCGTCTTTCACTTCGCAGAGACGACCGCTAGGAATGAAAATGGACGCCTAGAACTGGACGGCTGTCAATAACGTTCCATAATGCGATCCCTAGTCAGGAGTCTCTTCAGTTGCACACAATGCATTCAAACTTACATTAGAGACGTCGTGCTGTGCCATCGTCTAATCGGAGTTCGAACTACTGAAGACGACAGTAACGGCTGAAAAAGATCAACATTGATTCAGAGCATTGGAACATGGGAGCAAGGGAATGATGGTCATTGTGCGTCTCTACAACTGTAATTAACAACGTAATACTAACCGTCCCTCGGCGAGGTGACCTTTTGGCACCTTGCATTTTGTTCATTCTGGAACTGGGAACTATATATATATATATATATGTTTTAATAACGACTAGAACCGCTACCCTACTATCCGAACTGATTTAAACACTTCATCATTCTTAGATGAGCTTTACACTTATTGGGCTGCTCGAATTGTTTCAAGATTCACCCAAACTCGTTCATTAATGCTTGGAATGCGTCAGCTAGGAAGGAGAGCGCGCTGGATCGAGTAAGTCAGATGAATGGGGAGGGGCGATCCTACCGTCTTTCATTTTTAGCCCTAGCTTTTGCCCATCAGCCGCAGCCTAACTGAGGTCCAATTCTACGCTCATCCATCTATCTACTTTTATCGGTTTGCGACCAACGGCAGCCGCTCTATTATATGTCTCAGTCTGAATGTTGATGAGAGTTCGATGCACTCATTTAGAAATGCTGACATAATGAAGATTAGGTCAAGATGGATAGACATAGAGACGCATCAATTGCTGGGAAGCGCTGCCAGAGGGATTGAAGAGAGGAATTGCTTGAGAGATCGTTCACAAGAAGAATCAAGCAATGGTCTTAGGAAAGGGTCGAGTGGCACATTGTGAAGATTTCAGGCTCAACAACCGATTTACTTTATAGCATGCTTACATGACTTTGTTGGGTGAATACGGGACAGATTTAATAGAATGCAGATTTGACGTCGTCTTCTTCAGAATGGACTGTAGGATGAAACGGGTGGCCAAATAGCTGTCCTTACTTAGAGAGTACAGTCAATAAAGAGATGAGAAATAGACGGTCCACACTGTGAATCTGTTCTCTATACAGGAGAATGGCAAGAAGAGACTGAGAGGAGGGGGGGGGGTCATCGGATGAGGTTAGTCAGAAAGGAATGAGTAAACAGAACTATTCCAAAACAAGGGAGGTGTGGGAAGGAGAGAATGAAGATCGGCGGGAAAAGCGAAGAAAGGAGATGAGGGAAGAATGAATGGCCACAATATGTTTTGACATTGATTGATCAGGATAATCCTGTGACAAGGCTACTGCGATTGGGAAGAAAGCTATTGTTAAAGGAAGATTTATAAGTTGGGCAGAAATGAATAAATCAAGAATGACGTAATAAGATTAGAGAAAGAGGAGAGTAGAGGCTGATGCCTCGTAATGGCTCAATGAATGGATGAAGAATATATAAGGAAGAGGGAAAAGGCGTGCGGGGTCAACAGACATGGCAATGCCAGTGAACCGATTGAAGGATGACTAAGAAGTGACAAGAGAAGCGGCCCTTTCCTCGACGTACACCGATTCGCGCCCAGGATACTAAACAATGGCAGCGGTTTCTATTGAGTACGATTAAAAAAATGTTGAGCAGTAATGGCTGTCTATGTATGAATAAAACAGACTCTGCAAAAGACGCAACGGATCGGATGGAATCTTTGCTTCTTGGGTGCAATGTGAATTAATGAAGCAGATAAGACAAAGAGAGTAGTATCGGGACTGTGCTGAGGGATGGGGCTTTGTTCGTCGGGATCATTAAAAGACAGATGCGGAAGGGGGAGAATAAAGGGGATAGTTGACAGTAGACAGGGAACAAGAGAGAAGATCTGACAAAGCATGCATTGTCGTAAGAGGTGTGAAGTGGAGTAATTACCAAGACTGATTGGAAGAGTCTATCAATTGAACGCATTGGCGGAGTAAGTGGAGAGGAATTGCGTGCGAAGGCAATGCTCTAGAAAAATAGACACATCTACCCTAGAATAAATTCATAGAATTTTGTCTCCATCCTTCTCTTACACGACTTGAAGACCATATGGTAAAACTCTCGCAACGTTTTTTAAAATACAATATAGAGAAGAGAGGTGCGATAATTGCTTAAATTGAAGTCCGCATGAGTTCATTGGAAGTTACAGTGGCGAGAAAGAGGGAGCAAGAGAAAATGAAAGTATGCAGGGAAATGATCCCAATCTACCTATTTCAGCGGAAAATT
Organism: Diplogasteroides magnus; assembly: GCA_014805445.1. Taxonomy (NCBI): domain Eukaryota; kingdom Metazoa; phylum Nematoda; class Chromadorea; order Rhabditida; family Diplogasteroididae; genus Diplogasteroides; species Diplogasteroides magnus. The sequence goes on along the minus strand of JACMIF010001717.1, from coordinate 4,362 downwards.
GTACAATCCACGTTTGACGGTGGCTTGTGTCATAAATGTGGTTGCCGGGCAAAAATGATAATAGCTCGAAAGATACGTTGAACGACTAGATTTGTTGGTGTGGGAATGGAACACAAAAAGAGACGGTTGAAAAAAGTTGCAGGTTTTTCATGTCAAATTTGGTAAAGTAGAACATGACATGATGATGATTAGCATAAGACATGCATATGACTGAATGTTATGTGAAAGGAGAGAAGTGTGAAGGAACACTCCCTCACCCGGTCTGTGCACCGCTCTCTTCTTCCTTCTATTCCTTTCTTTCTTTGAATGCTCCGTCCTTTCTTTAACTTCAATACTACCGTCTAGGTATGTAAAGGCTACTCATTCCATCTTTCACTCTATATACTGCTACACTTGCACCCTATCGGAAGACAGTTGCGCCTTGGTGATTTGTGACATAATGGAAAATTTACAACTACGCCATGCATAATAATGGATGGCGCATCTGACCACTTCACCATTACGGCGCATTGACCATGGCGCTGTTGTATTTCACCCCTTTCACAAACAAAAACAGACAATTCACATGTGACTGTAAAAATGTTGTGTTATAACGGACTGATTATCACAAAACTCATCTCATTTTAGATAGACAACCGCTCGACAATGAGTAGAAAAATGGAATGCACTTCGCGATCCGATTGGAGGACTCTACTCTCTAACCATCAGGAGTGATTCAGTATTTGTTTCACATGAATATTTAATAGAAAGATATTGTTATTACAGTTCAGTTGATGATTAATACTTTTAATACTTCCGTTCTACTGGTGCAAAACGTGTAATCCGACCGAGTATCTGAACCCAGTGATACTTTTGTGCGTCCACACTACACAAGCAAGCTTTGCGAGTACCAAATGCACAGTTTCTGGGGATTCGCTTTCGGTGATTACGTGAGATCGCGAGATTACCACGACACAAGGTATCCCAATACATATGGGATTCGATACATCCATTCGGAAGAGCCATGCCTGCAATGCTCCAATTCGTCTTGCTGCTTTCAATGCTGAGTTCTGCCGTCGCGGTCAATTGCTACGATAGAAACAAGTATGCGCTGTCTTTGGCAGCATGGTTGACAGTTTGAATATGTTTCATAGAGGGCATATATTCAAATATATAGTGTCTCTGAAGCATAATCCAAAAAGTATCCGAACTGCCAACCATTGTAGGCAGTGCAGCACTTTTGGACGCGCTTTCTTACCACATTCATTCGTCTCGCTCCTCTTCGAAGCTGTAGTTCCCTTCACAATACGGGCCGACCATAGAAGATATGCGAGACGAGTCAATTTTTCACACGTACGGCAGCCGATAGTCTCACCTAGTGAATATTAGAGTTTCTAAATTGACAGTAAATTGCATTTTTGATGCGTCTAATTTACGCGGAGCGGGTTTGACGAATGATAAAAGCGCTTTACTACCAATTTGGAAAACCTTGTAAATATATAATTCAGTGCTAGCGGCTGCACAGGAGACATATGCTATTTGCGGAGGACCCAAGTGAACAACTACACCGTACAGGTATACGCGCACTGTGGATGGCAGTGTGACTACCCAATTCGTCATCTTTCAAAGAGGATATCTGTTCGAATATATAGCAGCCTTGAAACATAACGCATAACTTTGTCAAATTGTATATGACGCTTACAGTGGCTTAAAGAAGCCGTAAACCGCGTTATCTCATCGTACTAGACGAAAACTTTCAAAATTGCATAGAAAATTTCAAAGTGCAGCTATCATTTCGAAATCAACGTATTTGCAACGTGACGAGACGTAAAGCGAGTTATTTTTTTCGAATTCGCGCGCGGTCGATTCCTGGGAAGCAACAGGGCAGAGCGGCAATTCCACTTCGAACTTAAATAACGCGGCGAGGAAAGACTTTTCTGTGAGGAAAATTTTCGATAATACCCCTGGAGGCAGAGATTCAGAGACGCACAGATTAGCATCTCTGAATTTTTTCTCGCCGGTGGTCCTCTCGCGGAAAACTCGTAGCCTGCTATTTCGTGCCTGGTGGTTCAATTTCTGTGTTTAGCGCACTCGAATTACTCGGAAAGTATAAAAAAAAACTTTAAAAAATACCCATAAAACCAATTAGAACGTTTGCGAGTGCCCGAGTTGAAATGCGCTGTCAAACTACAAACTACAATTTTCAATTTCGGCGCTCGCAAACGTTCTCATTGGTTTTATGGGGCAATTTAAAAATTTTTTTTATACTTTCGGGGTAATTCGAGTGCGATAAACACAGAAATTGAACCACGAAGCACGAAATTGCGGGCCACGAGTTTTCCGCGTGTGGACCACCGGCGGGAAAAAATTCAGAGACGCCCAGATTAGCTTCTCTGAATTTTTTCCACCAGGGTACATAATCGAATATGCTCTACAGCTCTGCGCTTCCAGAATAGTTGACCCAGAATTTCCCAGAAAAACGTTTTTTAAACAGAAATCCAATTGATTCCTCCTGCAATGGCGCTTCATTGGCTCCTACGTTCTGTAATTACTGACAATGAATTTTTTCAGGGTTGTCTGAGCGGACCCATGTTCAAGGATTATGATGACAAATGCGTGTACGATACCCAGAACTCAGACTGCTTTTGCTCGTACGAATGTTTTAGAGCTTATATCTTTGAAGGGGTAGGGTTGGCAAATTGACTACTTTATGCGGATATGCTTCATGGATACTATATATCTGAAGACCCCCTGTGAAACATAACCCATAAAGTAGTCAAACTTTCAACCCTACATTGAAGTCACATATCAAACGCTCAATGTCTTTGTTGATGTATCCAAGAAACCGACTGGGGGAGATTGCGGAAGCGTTTTCCGAAGGGTTAATCAATAACTTTCGTTTTATGGAAAACTATCGCTCTCTCATATCGATTATCCCATCGGGAAGCGCTTCCGAAATCTCCCCTAACGGTTCCTTTAAGCAATTTTTCAGCGCTTACAATTGCAATGCATTGGCGAACGGCACATTTTCAAGCATACTTCCAAACCGAACCCAGCCGAAACTCCAATGCAAGCCGGCAAAGGAGCAGCAGGAAAAGGTACTATTTTTTCTCTAAAGCTGGCAAATTGACTACTTTGTGGATTATGTTTCATAGAGAGAATATATTCAAATTTATAGTACTGCCTTACCAAAAAAGCAGAAAAAACTGCCGTCCATATCTTTATTTATCTCAGTTTTCATCTGTCAATTTACACTGTTTTGCGTGATAAATAAAAACATAACAGCCGTTTCTTAAATGAGACGCCTATGGAAATTCGTAGATGATAAGAATTTTGGCTGTGTTCTACTTGTGAGTTACTATTATAAGCAGTGGTTCTTTCAATATTTAGTGCTTTGTTTAGTGTTATGCATGCCAAGCAGACAAATTGGTGGGCAGCGATCAGGTCTTCTCCGGCTGCTACCAAGAAGTAGGCCTTGCGGATCTGGAAAAGTGAGTGTTAGGGTTGGCACGTTGACTATTTTACGGGTTGTGTTTCAGAAACTGATATCAAAGTGGAAACTAAGCGCGCCAATTCATTAACTAAAATGAAATCCATTTAAAAGATGCTCCATTACAAAATGAAGAATCTCTTATAGTAATAAAGATTATAATTTAAGACTTCTCACTGGAAACGCGTGCGTCCGAATTGATGCTCACGACTAGGGTGGGGAAAGAAAGCGCAAATGAAAGCGCTTTGGTCATTTTCATTCCACGCCGGGCAAAAGAAAGCGCTTTCTTTTCGCTGTCCGAAATGAAAGAGCTTTCTTTTTACAGTATGAAAATAGATGGCCGCTAATGCTACAATATACCACAAAATGCAAGTAGATCGTAAAGGAATGTTCGTATGGTGATTATAAGCGATGCCAATCACTTACAAAAATTTTCTATTCAAGCAGACAAGATGACAGTAATGAAAAAGAAAGCGCTTTCATTTCGCACCAGGAAAAGAAAGCGTTTTCTTTTGCCCGGCGTGGAATGAAAGCGCGGGGGCGCTTTCTTTCTTTCATTCCCCACCCTACTCACGACTCGAAGATTTTATGCAGATGTGACGATGTGAGCTTCACAATTTCCGATAAGCATTAGGATTGGCAGTTTGCATGCGAAATCGGTTATGTTTCACTGGCCTTATACAGTATCGATAATAAGTTTCCGTCCACTCTCCTTTCTCTGATATCTCAGCTCTCAGTTTTCGAAAACTTCTGAAATTTTTCATGTATATACTACACCACATGACGGATATTTGCTGAATATGACGACCCTGCATCTCGAGTGGCCGCTTCCCCATGGCAAAAAGAAGGTGTTTCGGCTGTTCAAAGCTTCGCCATTTTGCCCTGAGGGGTCC
>JACMIF010001716.1:0-20330 GCA_014805445.1 Diplogasteroides magnus | reverse complement strand
ACCCCCCCACCCCCCCCTACCCCGGCCCCCGCCCTCCCCCCCCCCCCCCCCCCCCCCCCCCGCGCCCCCGCGCCCCCCCGGGGGGGGGGGGGCCCGCCCAACTAGCGGGATGTGTTCAAATGCATCACATGATAACGAGTACTGGGAATGGTGATAAGACTGCAGCGCTCCAGGACCAAGCTTGTTCGATAAAAAATGATTTCGTGGCCAAGGTACAATATGATTCCTTCTTTTGGGGGCGTTAGACACGGAAAGGGGCTGGCGTAGGGTATTGCTAAAGAGACGTTGTGGACAGCCGTTGATTCTTAGTCTTTTAATTTTATTTCTATATAAAGAATACATGATGTCATCGGACATCGTTTTCCTCGGACTTCGTCATTTTTGGCCTGTTCGACTAGCGAAATCCACCCAAATTTCAGCCAGAATTGGAGACGCCGAAGAAGAGGGAGTACTTGCTGCTGCGCATCTTGCAACAATGCAAGAATAATGACTCATCCGATATCTCGTATGCTTTCCATGATCTTTTACATCACATTCCGAGGTCTCGCATGGTTAAATGAGCAGGGTGTGAGACTCGCATCTCGCCAGTGTTCACCCAACTACACACCCATCTGAAGATACTATTGTGAATTAGCAAGAAAGCCAAATAAAACGACAAATGTAGCAATGACTTGTTCCATCCAGCATACCAATTCCGCCTGTAAGAACTTCCCACTTCTCAGGTGGTTAGTTCCACTTCAATGGTTATCTCGTGTAATTCCACCCAGTGTAACAACAAATTTATTGTGCAATACGAAATCAACTAAGAGAAACTAAAGCAGCGGGAAACAATGGAAGCAGACTCGTGCGAGTCTATGTGCAACGCTAAATGACCGCCGATCACTCCCGTGCGAGAGTGACCCGTCAAGTAAGGTAAGAAGACTAACAAGAATACAGGAAAGTCAGCTACCACCAATGAAACGGATACTCACAAAGCTGAATTGTAGAGTGCACAGTACTCCAGGCTTATACCGGCCACACTGATCGGTCGTTGCTGTAGACTCGGAGTGTGTGGAGATGTGCAGAAGGCTATACTTGGCTTGTACAAGCGATCGAGTGACCTCAAACTTGGGTAATTAAACCGAAGTATAATAACCACGCGTGCAATTAATACGAGAAACACGTACAATAACAAATACGGGCATGAATAGTGAAGACAATGGCAGGAGTAGGCCAGAAATATACCACGTTTCCACCAAATCCAACAAGGTAGCCAAATCAAGGGAATCCGTAAGGAACTCATAGCGTACGAATAACTTGGCACTTTGTCAAAACTTTATACCCCTGGGTGGAAGATCTGCTTGTGAATCTCGCATTGTACGTACGTTGAGCGCATTTTGGAACATACAAAATGAATGAAATGGTGTACAAGTGATATAAGTTGTCAAACCCCTATCATGCATAGCACAAACTCGTTTAAAAGAGCTGTGCCTCGAACATTTTCGACTATAAACTGGAAGCGCCTTTCGATTTGTCTCCCTCTGATACGAAGAGCTGCGAAAATCGCACATTTTTCTGATTTTTCTCTGATTTTATATAACGTGTGAAAGTTGAAGGGTACGGTAGGTTACGAGGGATCTTTGTTCAAGGAGAACTAGTGTTGGAAACCCTGGGGGAGGGGAAGAGGGGGTGAGAGACAGCGCCGAGTGAAGAGACGCAGAGAAAGTCATACGTCTTGCACTTTTCACAATGGGTATCGTTGTTTCGAAGATGTTTGTACCCATTCTTACATTGAATTTATGCTGTTGTGGACGCCTGGGGGCTCATCCCGGTCGAACTTACACTCCTTTCTGCCATTCTGTCATCCTTTGTTGGACTTACGAGAAAAAACATGCTGTTTTTCGCCCACGCTCTGTGAATTCGAAGAACAAACAGAGGTTCTTAAGCAGTTGTGCTTAATTTGAACGGGTTGAACGCGAAATTTTTTGACGAGAATATTCTTATCTGATTCGCTCTTAGAGTTAGCATTTGTAATTTACCGAATGAACGTTGGTTATGCAGTCTTGTGAGCTGTATGTATCCTAACATGTTTTTGCCAGGAATAATAGTGAATAAAGCAAATACAACGACAAATTTTGTTTCTTTCTACGATGAATAAATACATTAAATCCGCATTTCAATTTTATTTCCTGAGACATTATTCTCCTCTTTTGACTTCCTTATTCTGCTCCTATTTTAGATGATTATCAGAGCACGATGTATCTGATATCCCGTGCTGTATGAATGCTTTCATTCAAAAAGAGTATTCTTTCGTGACCTTTTTGTGTCGAAGCAGTAGCTAAACGTGATATCCACCCATTGTTACGTTTCATCGAGTCCATTTTCTTGATTTCATCTGATTTCTTCAGTCCAAATGAATGTCTCTCGTGGAATTGAGAACTGGGCTATTCCAGTTGTCATCCAAGCATCCTACCGGCCATTCGCCCAACAGAACACCATCGTTCTGTGGTGTTCCCACACTCCTGCTGTAGGTGTTTTTCAATGAATACTGTAGATAATGAATATCTTTCAGCTTTTCCTTCTTTATTGCGTCATCAGAAAACCTTTTCTTGTAACGAAATATGAGGCAAGTTTTTTGCTGCTAAAACAAAAATTGTTATCAACATTTGAATCAATAAATTTTCTTTTCATTTTTCTCATAATCGGGCGATAAATGACACCAGATGATACCTTTGCAGACAACTATAATATACGGTGCAGTGGTACAATCTCTACTTGCCCTTCCACTCACTCTAGCACAGACATTCTACCTCATTGTATCTCATGATGTGCGATTTAACAATAAGCGTGAACTAGGGTTTATAAAATCAGTTTATGGTGCATTTCTCATTCTTATAATACCCTAGAAGCTGTTGTAAACACAGTTCAGAGCTGACTAGACGAAGGACAACTGCCTTTGTTGAAAACCCAATGTGAACTATCCATTCAGGATTATCCCATCCCTCTCGGCGTTTGCACACTACTGAGGCAGTTCAGTGGAAACTGTTTGACTGTTGCTTTCCTTCCTGTTCCAGTGAGCGCAATAATTTTAAAATCGTTAAGGGAAAGACAAAACAAAATTGCAATAAGAAAAAAGTTAACGTAATTTTTTGCATCACTTGAAAGTAGAATAAGTCGATAATGTGAAAGTTTTAAATAGATTATTTATAGGTGATTGCGATCAGTCGCTATTTGTCAATGTTGTGGAACGTCAATATAACTCTACCACGACTCATCGTCGGCACGGTTTTCTTCGGACTTCCCAGTGTAAGCAATGTCGTGTGATTCGATAGATCAGTTGATGACACTTGCGCCCAAGTGATCGTTCATAACACTTTTCTCAAGTACGTAAAAGACCCAATATAAATAATTCGATATATCGTGTCCGCAAGTGACGTCATTCCATAAGTTGCATCAGATGTCCTATGTCTGCTTGATTCTTTTCTTCGGCGTCGTCGCTCCTAATGATACGTGCTCTAAGATCAATTTCACCCCAAGCATTTTGGTATCACAGGTGTCGACTTCTCCAACCAGTAACAAGCACAGAAACAACATTCAGTGCTACCTCGGTTATCTCTTTGCATTCGTCTTCGTCGGTGTTGTGCTAAATCTTCGGACCCTCACTTTTCTTCTTGCTCATCGAGCCAATAAAGGTATTTCTGGATAAGTTAACAAGATGGGTTCTAAAACGGTAATTGTATGCATTTCTCATCCGTCTAACAATAAATAATTCCATCAGTGTTATTGTCTTTGACATTAGAAAAATAGCCGCTCCTCGCAGATTAGACGAATAACAAATGTACTTTCTCGCATATCACTATCGTTCTAAGTATTTCTAATAATACTTATAGTAGTTAAAAATTCATGTCGGATCTGTTCAGCTCGTCTGGGACAGAAAGTGTCATCGACTGAACTGTTGGTGTCAATAAGTCTCATCATCCAATCAATCGTTCCTCTAATTACAATGGGCGGTGGACTCTCGCTCAATATATTAGTTGTATCACGTATCATCTTTATTGTCTTTTCGCCATTTCACATCCTTTCAGGTGCGCCGGTGGAAAAGTCGCTGAATTTAATTCTCGACTTTCTGAGTTGCATCACAGTCAGCATTTGTATTAATTTTTTTGAAATAACTTGTTTGAGGTGGGTGCCAACATTCTGGCTTCGATTCTCTTCATGCCCGTGTTTCGACAGGTTAGTATTTACTAGCTGTACAACAACACAAAGAAATAACTGTTAAAGCCGATCAAAAACTGAAAATATTGGAAGTATTTGGGGCGGATTTTGCAAATTTTTTTTGTGTGAGCATAGAAATTTCGTTGAGATGGCAGTCAACGTCATATGTCTGAGCAGTCATCCTGCCAGCCTCGGTCACAGTCAGAACACTCTATCCATGATCAAAGTGACATCTCCCAGGACCCATCACTCACCCAATGCAGAATAAGGCATCTGATGGATCGACTATGAAATAATTATGTTTATTTTTTGTTATTAAGGTACTTGTATAAAATGCACGCAAACACTCACGTAGATACATATAGAATGAGTTGTTGCGTCAAGCGTCCATTGACTTTCGATTCTTCTGGAAGAAATCTTCACAAGATGTCAGGAGTGTCCAATTGGCTCATTCAAGTTGTCATCAAGGCCTCATTCAGACTTTTTTGTTGAGGCAAATCCTTCCTTTCAGAATAGTATAATTTTTGGTGCAATGGCTCAGTCCGCTTTGGTCGTCACTAGGGTAGGAAATCCAAGCAGAAATCCAAGGCTTATATTCATTCCAGGCTGATCAGACCGGTCTACCAAGGTTTGCGTAACAGAGGAATGAAATCCAAGGCTTGCTTTTGAAAGGACGTTCAATCGTCGCTAGAACAGAATATTTCCTCGCCATATTATGCCTATTATTTTTTATTGATTGAGGCGATTATCACGCTTATTTTTATTCGTTTTATTTACTATTCAGGAGTGTTTTTACCTAAATAATTGTTGCTTCATCCACTTTCACTGCACGCGAACCCTCTCCAGGGCTTTCCCATACATTTTCAGTTATGCAAAATGGAAGCAGCAGCACTAGCAGTAGCAGTAGCGAATCAAAAATCGATTGCATCCTTTCCTCTCTTATTCGTTACTTCACAAGTCCTTAGTTTTGGATCTGAAAATACTACAAAATACGAATATAATACAATGATTTTTTTAGTTTCAAAAAAGAGGAGGAGTGGAATCAATTTTATTCCTAAGAAATTGATGTGGACGAGCCTTCATTGGAAGTGGAAGATGTAGAGGAGGGATCGAAGGAAACATGATAGAATATTTCTAAGTTTTGTTCCTTCTGTGGATTCATACTTAGGAGTAACATTGTTATTAACATTATAACATTTCCAAAATTTCATCCTCCTGCGTTTTGTTTGACTGCAGTTACATGCCAATAAAGAAAAGCAAGCCTTGTATTTCATTCCTCGCAAAAGCAAGCATTGGATTAGCGGTGCACCGCTAAGCAAGGCTTAATGATGCGAAATGCTTGGATTTCCTACCCTAGTCGTCACTCTTTCCAATACATTCTATCTTATTGTTTCACGTCAAGTAAGCTAACATTATCTTCCATTTACACTTATCTCCATAGGATTTCCCAATCAGTATCGGTCTTGGCACATTCCCGAAGAGATTCATTGGAAACTGGTCGGCCGCCCCTGCCTTTCCTTTGCCTCCCCTGTCTGGCCCGGCGGGTGTCCAATGGCATGATTGAATTTGCCGTATGATAGACAAGCGCTGTGGCCATGCCTGCAAACATCAATGCTTAGTATTATGCATCCTATCTGAACTGATATTCTTAGTACGCGTCTCACACCTGGTTGCCACCCTGGTCTCTCATTTTTACATGCTATTTCGTCGCAACGGAATATGTTTCAACTGTGCGATAAATAGACTAGAGCAACAATTCGGTTAGGATGCATAATAACTAATTTAATAATTACGGCGAGGCATTGCTCCCATTGTTCTCTCATGTGAAGGGGACAAGGCAGATATTTTGTTTTTCAGCAGATTTCCCAAGGATGAATTATTTCCCTTTAAAATACGCTTGTTGCGCGCAGTACTAAAAACATGCCAAACGTACATTGGAGAGTGCCAATAGAGGTGCTGCACGGGAAAATAAATCTCCGATAGATCAAAATATTTGAATTGTATCCGGCATTTTCAGTTAACACTGATAGTGAAAAAGAATCATAGAATACCGCTTATTTTTTAAATGTTACCCTGCTTGCATTCACCCCTTCCCAGCGAAAAATTTAATTAAATCTACATGTTTCCGATTTCTTTATTAATTCTAATATACAAGTTGAATCATATTAGGTTGAGTCATAGGTTTTGAATCAGATTATAAGGAGATAAGCGTTTTCGGTCGATCTTCAACTAAAAATATTGATTTAATGTGAATAGATATTTTGCTATAAGGCGTCTACTGGCTCTTCTCACACAAAAATTTCAGTCCTTCCGAGATCTTTGCGTAGAAGCAGTGAATAGAGTGGGCGAAAACTGTGTGCAATCGGCAAATAAGGTCTGTCAATTATCCGCAATAATTATATATAAAAAAATTGTCGCACGAACAGCAATTTCGTACACTTCTGCACGCTAATGTAAAAAAATAATATATGCAGATGCTCTCGCTGTTTAAGGCTAAACTCGACGAGGGAATTTCGCCTCTCGAGATCTGTCAAGCCGATGGGGACTGTGGCTTGAATAAGGAGTGATACAAATTGCTCTGTTTCAATATACTCCTTTTATATTTCATTTTCTGTTTTCCAGCCTTCACAATATTAATTTTGAAGAAACATCATAAATAAATAAATAAAAATATAATCGGCAAGAGTGTGAAAGCATTTTTCAAGCGCAAATTTAACACGACGACAACATTGAAACTTCCCTGTGGAAAGTCTGTTAGAACGACGAGTGATGAAACACACTCTTTGTCTATCTGCAGAGAAAAGAGTCGCTAACCTCTCGAACAGTCAGAGGGTATTTGCTAGCACTGTTGTCGGGGAGATTTGTTGAACGGTTTCAAATTTTCACGATTTTCTTTTTTAACGACATTTGGATCTCCAAAATGACTATTCACATTTCAACTGTTGTTCTGAGCCTAACAAGTGAATCCGAGATGCATCACGCCATTTGGGGGTGTGAGTCTCACACTCAACAATTTTGGGGCGGTATTCAAATGACCCCAAAATTTACGGCACCACCAATCTTGGGTGAGATTCATACCCCCAACAACGTGATTTTCTATTTTGTTTTTGAAACCCTACTCTCCATCATGGGGTAGTCCCTATGCGCCAGGCATGACCGCACGATGGAGAGCACAGAGAGACGGAATGCACTATTTTTGTCATTCTGCCAACCATTGTGTATAGTAGTCAGGTATAAGTAGCCACAGTGATTGGAGGAAATCTTCAATGAGTGAGAAGCCCTCGGACTCAACATTGCAGTAGAAACAACCAACGATCATCGTTTGAAGGATCAGCCAAAGACCACTACTCGATTTGTCGGGACTCTTACACATCCATCCGAAGTTGTGAATTAAAGAATTTAAAAAAAAATAAATTTTGCATTTAATTGCTACAGGCAACATAACAATTCCGCCTTCCGTGTATATCACAAATCAGATTATCCTCTTGCACTTTTCACAATGGAGTTCGCTGTTTGGAAGATGTTTGTACCCATTCTTATGTTGAACTCGTGCTGTTGTGGCCGTCTAGGTCTCATCCCGACCGAATTGCTACTCCTTTTTGTCCTTTTTAGGAGAACTCCATTTTTGTTGCACTTTGTTGCACTTGCGAGAATGAACGTGCTATTTTTCGCCCACGTTCAGTGAATTCGAAGAACAAACAGAGATTCTTAAGAAAGGCAATTGAACTGAATTTGAACTAGGTGGAAGCAGCAAAAAGTCTTATTCTATCAAAAATTTCTAGACGAAAAGCTTCTTTTCTGATTCGTTCTCATTCTCCCTTAGCATTTGTAATTATTTATACTGAATGAACATTGGTTGATGCAGTCTTGTGAGTACTATGCATCTAAATATTATGTATAGTTCTTGAGAGAAGTAGAGAACAACGCATAGTTGTATCGACGTATTTTGTTCCCTTCCACTGTGAATGTTTCATATCCGCCATCCCATTTATTTGTTTGATGCAGTATTATTCTTATCTTTTGACTTCTTTAATTTACTCATATTTAATATGATTGTCAATGCTGAATATACCTGATATCCTATGTTGTTGTGGATACTTTGAGACAAAGAGAGTCTTCTCTCGTGTCCTTATTGTGTCGAAGTACTGCCAGACGTGTTATCCACCGATTGTTGCCTTTCATCACGTTCATTTTGTTATTTCATCTTACTTCTTCAGTTGCAATGAATGTCTCCCGTGGGATGGAGAATTGGCCCATTCCAGTTGTCATCCAAGCATCTTACCGTTCATTCGCCCAACAGAACACTATCGTTCTGTGGTGCTCTTACCTTCCTGCGGTAGGTGTTCTTGAATGAATCCCGTAGAAATTTAATATTAGCGTTTCGTAAATCAACGGACAAATTCATTTTCGAGTGTTCTAATCTCCACGGAGCGGTTATCCATAATAGAGACAACAGCTCTGCGGAGATTTGATGAATGACATATGCAATTGTGTATTGCTTTAGAAACCCTAGTGAATATCTTGCAGCTCTTCCTTCTTTATTGCGTCATCAGAAAGCCTTTTCTTGTGACGAAATATCAGGCATGTATTTCTATGTTAGAAAAAAGTTGTTGACAACGTTTGGGTAAAACAATTTTCATGATCTAAGGTGTTGAATATTAAGGAATGAACATATCTATTGGAACCTTTACAGACAAGTATAATATACGGTGCAGTGGTACAATCTCTACTCGCCCTTCCACTCACTTTTGCACAAACATTCTATCTCATTGTATCTCAAGATGTGAGAGTTAACCCTAAACATGTCATATAAGACATTGATTTATAAGATTTAGAAAATTCTGTCACCTGTCAGAAATTGCAATGCAATTTTTGACAGGTGACATAATTTTCGAAATCTTATAAATCAATGTTTTATATCAATTCATCACAGGACTATCCCGTCTCTCTCGGCGTTTGCACACTTCTGAAGCAATTCAGTGGAAACTGTTTGACTGTTGCTTTCCTACCTGTACCTGTGAGTGCAATGGTGACTAAGAATCATTTAAGAAAAATGACTCAAAATTGAGAAAAAGTTGACAGAATTCTGCTGTATAGACATCGTCCTCACATGGCAGAAGAAATCCCAGAAGAAGAAAAAAGAAATATTCACATACATTACAGGTTATTGCTATAAGTCGTTATTTGTCAATGTTATGGACTGTCAAGATTACTCTACCACGACTTATCGTTGGTACTGTGTTCTTCGGACTTCCGAGTGTAAGCAATGGCATGTTATTCGATAGATCCGTTCTCTGCATCAGATGTCGTATGTCTGCTTGATTCTTTTTTTCGGCGTCGTCGCTCCTAATGATACGTGCTCTAAGATCAATTTCACCCCAAGTATTTTGGTATCACAGGTGCCAACTTCTCCAACCAGTAACAAGCACAGAAACAACATTCAGTGCTACCTCTGTTATCTCTTTGCGTTCGTCTTCGTCGGTGTTGTGCTAAATCTTCGAACCCTCACTTTTCTTCTTGCTCATCGAGCCAATAAAGGTATTTTTCGCGTAGAATTTCTAAATCACTTCCATTTTGAAGCCCGTGTGGGGCTTTTCTGTAATAGCAAGAAACAGTCATGATTAATCTGTTCAGCCCGTCTGGGCCAGGAGGTGTCATCAACTGAACTATTGGTATCAACCAGTCTCATCATCCAATCAATAGTTCCTCTAATCACGATGGGTGGAGGACTCTCACTCAACATCTTACTTGTGTCACGTATCCATATCATTATCAATTTCTTCATTTCACATCCTTTCAGGTGTTCCTGTGGCAAAATTGCTTATTGCCTTTCTCGATTTTCTGAGCTGCATCACAGTGAGATTTTGTTATCAATAGGTAGGTTGAAGTAGTACTTGTTTGAGGTGGGGGCCAACATTCTGGCTTCTATTCTCTTCATGCCCGTGTTTCGACAGGTTTGTCTTTACTAATTTGTAAATCATAATAAATTAAAATTTACGTTGCTTTTTATATAAATAAATTAAAAACAGCAGCGTACATTTTTCGTTGAGATGGCAGTTGACGTCATCTGTATGAGCAGTCATCCTGCAAGTCTCGGTCACAGTCAGAACACCCTGTCCATGGTCAATGTGGCAGTCCATCACTCGCCCAAGGCACTTGAACAATCAGAACAGTTGCATGAATGTACTTGGCAGAATGAACAATAAGGCATCTGATGCATCGACTTTGAAATAATTATGTTCCGTTTGATTGTGATACATGTGTGCCCATATTTTATAGTAAAAGACGCTCATTTATGAACTTCTATGGGCGGCGATCTTTCAGAGAGGAGTTGGCACTTCTTCTGTCTGAAAATGAACTAGACCTCCGGTATCTCATCGCTCAGGGTGGAAGATAACAACTTTTTGTTACATTCAACGATGGCGTAGATGTTTTAGATACGTGAAATAACCAATCATAAGGGCCAACACCTCAATACGCTATACAATTCAAGATGGCTGCAACGAAGTCTCTCGTCAAAGTACATAAGCGAAGCTGTGTAATTTTCGGAAAGACTGAATAAATTATGAAATAGGAATAATGTGCACTACTATAAAGCCGATTCTTCATTGCCTTCATTTCTTCGCCTTCTCCATCTTATCAACGAATCTGAAATGAATAACGTTTTTGAACATTTTTACTACAAGGTGGTCCTTTCACATGACAGGTGATAGTGTCGTCAATCGTCGTGGTGTCTACAAATATGAATGCATGGAGCTTATAGCGTTGAATACAATGGAGATATCGGGAACTCTTCTAAATAACCCCAACGTTTCATGTAAGTAGTACAGATGACTAGATATCGTTCGTTATTCTCCATATTCCACCCCATAATACCCCTAAAATATGCATAAATAACATCACTGGCGACATCCTATTGGTACTTCTTAGCGTTTGATGCGATTGATGCGCATTATTCATCGCCGTGTTTTTTACACGTTCCACATATAGGTTTACTTTACTTTACACGTTTACATATAAGGTTTTCTTATCTTATATTCCACCTTATTCTCATTATTCTTCCTCATTGCCCACGCACGATCAAAACAGCGTGGTACAACCGGCCGGTTGACGCTAATTAAATACGCCCTATCGAGTACTCAAACAATGTCAAACACGAGTTTCAGTTTCCGGAATTTCATCCTTGTAATGGCTTGAACAAGACATGACAATTTGCAATCGTATTAAATATTTTTAATAATCAACTTGCGATCACTGCACTTTTCTAAAATGACTGTAAAACCGCTGATAAAACTTGTCTTTCCCCCTAACCGGTATCCTGACCGTGCGTGATTGCCATCTTTGGCTGTTCATCACTCCAATCAGAGTATCTACTCTTGATCGACAATTCTCGGCACTTCTCAATTTCTTCTATTCCGGATATTCTCTATGCACAAAGCACAAAATGATCCTTTTTCTGAAGTCAAGTTGAGCCTTGAAAGGTCTGCATATAATAGCCTCTCGCGCTATCGTGTGACGTCGTCTTCTGACAAACGTAAGTCTTCCGGTGAAGAATAGTGCGCAACAAAACGCGTCAGAAGCTCGACGTCTGCCACGAAAGGCTTTGTTTCTTTTTTGGGCACTACGTTCAACAGCCAACTATGAATATCTTACAATCAATCATAATTGCATTTCATGAACAGCCCAGCTTACTTATTAGTGTCAACTGAGAGTCTTTTGAGCAAAACTAAGAGTAAACCATGAGAGACCGACCATAGAAGAGAACAATAGATAAATTACTATAAGAATAAGGACGTGGATGGTGTATGACTTCTTCTAGATATAGCAAAAAAGAAAGGGGAGAAGGGAAAATACAATGGAGACTTATGCAAGTTCATGAGGTTCGTGCGTGAATCACCAATTTCTGATGCCGATAATTGAAGAATCTTGTGAAAGATTTAAAGAGATAGACGTGGGTGTTGCAGATTATGCGTGACCGACTCGTACAGAGCACTTGAATTCCATGGAATGTAATGTACAACTCTTGCAGTAGATATTGGGAGATGTATGAATGCGGGTATAAATAAGTAGTGAAAGATAGAAACATATGTTCTCATTGACAGTAGACACCTCATTCGATCGTGCGGCGTTACCTATGCTCATTCTTTGGGGGAGGGGGGTATTTACCACAGAAAGCTTCGATGATAATCCTCATTAACGTTGTGAAGATCTTGTCTGCCGTCTACAAGTGGATCTCTGATATAAAGAGAGGCCTCCCCATGGCATCTTATCCCCTGTATTCAGACACTTGCAGCACATATTCGTTTGTGGTGATTTCAGTAGCCTTGAAGTCCTCGTCTGTTTCTTTTGTGTTTGCCGATCTTGATCATTAATACTTTACGAACTCAGGAGACGGAGGGCGTATTTCAATACTTATTGTTAGGAGTGTCCATTTTTGAGATACATAAGTCCACGCGATCATTGATGCCCGCGAGATCATACGAATTCAACGGGGAATGGAGGGCTTAGATAATAATAAAATAATAATAATAATTTATCTACATTGATACCAATGTAACTCGAGGGAAAATAGTGAAACAGTTGTATACATGAATAGCTGAAAAACATCTTGACTGTGGGAGAGAAAAGTTGCAAGGACAATCTATGGAAGATTAGGGTAATCATCAATGCCGGCACTCTCAATTTGGCAATCATGCATCCTCTCACGAATTGGGAGTTTCCATCGGTCTCGCAGTGCAATGCATTGTATGTACCCCAATCGACAAGGATGTGGAGTCCTCAGGATGATTCTTATGTTTACAAGTCAGTTAGTTCTGCGTGAGTTCAGCACGCGAACTCTCCCAGTTATCCCGGCCTTGCGAAAGACGCACTTGATGTTGATATTTCTATCATGGAGGGAATCGTTGTTCCATTCAAGTGTCTTCGTTCTTGGAATCATCCAGTCTGATCTCTAGCTACCGCAATTATTCCAGTGCAAAAGTTATATGAGCGTAATGTAGTGGAGCTCTTTCTCCAGTGGAATATTGATGCCAGGTAGATTGCACAGCACGCATAACTAGTCATCCCTTTTCCTTCGGGAGGTGCGAATTTTGTATGGTTGTATCTAATATAATACCTAATACGGCACAAAAACCTACTGTTATTCCATTCCAGCTAGAAAAATGCTGGGGGATGTCAGGGGACTCCCCGGGAGTCCCCGGGATCCCCGTTTGCTTGGGGGATTGGGCTGGACTGTATTTATCACCGCCTGTTTCTATTTCGTGTACAAAAGTGATGATTTATAGATGGAGGAGGCTGAGGAAGGAGAAGAGTTCGTCCTGAATGAGCCGGAGGTGGAGGAGAAGTACAAGAAGTGCAGTATTTTCCTTGCTGTGTCCTTTAAATAAGAACTCAACCATAACCGTGACACTGACAATGAGATTGAATTTAGTCGGCAAATTTGCAGTCTACTATTTTTTTATCTGTTATTCATTTCAGATTCGTTGATAAGATGGAGAAGGCGAAGAAATGAAGGCAATGAAGAATCGGCTTTATAGTAGTGCACATTATTCCTATTTCATAATTTATTCAGTCTTTCCGAAAATTACACAGCTTCGCTTATGTACTTTGACGAGAGACTTCGTTGCAGCCATCTTGAATTGTATAGCGTATTGAGGTGTTGGCCCTTATGATTGGTTATTTCACATATCTAAAACATCTACGCCATCGTTGAATGTAATCATCAATGCCGGCACTCTCAATTTGGCAATCATGCATCCTCTCACGAATTGGGAGTTTCCATCGGTCTCGCAGTGCAATGTATTGTATGTACCCCAATCGACAAGGATGTGGAGTCCTCAGGATGATTCTTATGTTTACAAGTCAGTTAGTTCTTCGTGAGTTCAGCACGCGAACTCTTCCAGTTATCCCGGCCTTGCGAAAGACGCACTTGATGTTGATATTTCTATCATGGTGGGAATCGTTGTTCCATTCAAGTGTCTTCGTTCTTGGAATCATCCAGTCTGATCTCTAGCTACCGCAATTATTCCAGTGCAAAAGTTATATGAGCGTAATGTAGTGGAGCTCTTTCTCCAGTGGAATATTGATGCCAGGTAGATTGCACAGCACGCATAACTAGTCATCCCTTTTCCTTCGGGAGGTGCGAATTTTGTATGGTTGTATCTAATATAATACCTAATACGGCACTTCGTTTCTGAATAATAATGACAACTTACTAGACAGGACTGCTTATTCTCAGGGTGTTTGAATTTGCAATTCTTAATTTTTTTACTATTCCTAAAGGAACTGATTTACAATAAATGAATTTCAGTTGAAGATAAATGCAATGAAAAGTGAAATGTAAATCGAGGAAAACGGCGAGAAAGAGTAGCCAGAGCCATCGGTCGTTGTATCTGTTGTGAATAATAATTAGAATTATGTCATTTTATGGTCTAACCGGAATCGTGAGCGCGGGTCACTGTTGAAAATGGAATGACTGTTACTGTTTCCGCAGTCCCTGTCCCAAGTGTTGTCGTTGTTGATGTTGTGGTTACAGTTTCTAAACAGAATAAATACTTGCTCGACATAACATATGTTCAAAAGCTTAGAATTCTTGTCACCCACCATTATTAATCCATGCGCGAATTTGTGTCAGTATTGTTTCTCTGGCGTCTTTCAACTGTTGCGGATCACTCTCCCTCGGCTCGTACATGTCGGCACAATGGGAGGTTCCTCAATAAAGAATTACCGATGGAAATGAAATGTGATCAATTACCATTAATGACAATAGGCACCACAGTCGGATCGAGTCCCGTTGAATCGAGAATTCCCATTGTGTGCCACGGATCATGGTTGCCATTGGGAAGAACAACGTTGCTACCCTAGAATAAATAGCCTTACGCCCAACCGCACGGTAATAAACACATTCGGCTGTAAAAAAAATGTCGCTTCGCAACACGAGTATTGGGGTAAATTGATTGTCAATACCTTGAATCTTCTTCTTCCTCCGTACTGGTAGATGGTCCTACCAACTGCTTTTTCAATATAGTTCATGTCAATGCCGAATAGTTGCTCACACTGTTTGACAAAGAAGCTGTAAACGCCCGTGCATTTTCTCATATAAGCTGCAGTATCCTTACTTGATTGGTACGGGATTTCCAAAAATTCCACTACCGTAATCTGTGGACTGGAAGTAGCCGAATTCATTGCACGTCTGCCAGGTCCATAGCTCTCCTGAATGCAAAAGTATTGGCAGTTTGACTACATATGATATGGGTTACGTTTCAATACAATTATACTATATATTGAAGATATACCCTCTACGAAACATAATCACAATGTAAATAAACTGCCAGCCATAGTAAGAGTTTAGACAAACCTTCAATCTCCTCAACTTGAACATTGGGACAACTGCCATCTGTAATGTTGACATTCGATGAAAAGGACAAAGTTGCGAGAATATGATGCATCCTCTGATTAATATAGTCAAAACGTCTTCAGACTCACCGACACATTTCAATAAATTCTTAAAGTATTGAATGTTATCCTTGAATGCAGAATGGATGGGAGAAAAGTTGCCTCCATCAACCCACGTAATGACTGCCCTGAAAGATTGTTAGTTGATACAACACAGATGAAGATTCAAGGCAATACATCTGAAACTACTGAACAAATTCCATAAAATGGAATTTAGAAACAACAAAAATTCACTTGAGTGCATCCAGCGGATCGATGTATTGTGGATCAGCCATGATTGCGCACAACGAGGAAACATTCTTCGTATCCTGAGCATTGAGAACTATATCAGGCTCTGCTCGTCGTAATGCCAGAAGGTAACTCACCGGACTTATATTATCTCCACCGTATTGATCGACGTTCTGGAAAAATCCGTAAATGTTGGAGAAGACCTCGAAGATATCGTCTTGCAGAACCGTCTGATTGTTGTACCAAGAAGGGT
Source organism: Diplogasteroides magnus (assembly GCA_014805445.1). NCBI lineage: Eukaryota > Metazoa > Nematoda > Chromadorea > Rhabditida > Diplogasteroididae > Diplogasteroides > Diplogasteroides magnus. The sequence continues at coordinate 4,201 of JACMIF010001716.1, read as the reverse complement.
TCAGCCTAGGATGTTCTTCATGTTCATAATTATGCAAAATATTTACATGAATTTGTCCGAGATAGTCTTTCTGCCAACTGGACTCAAAGTCAACTGCTGAAAACCGAAGAAGGCGTCTTTGGTCCTGAAATCATGAATTTTTTCGCTTTAAAAAATTATGTTACGCCTTCCCGTGAGAATAACTAAGAGTTTAATGAAATCAGTAAGTTAGAATTTGAAATATTGTTGAGGACGTGCATACGACACACAAACAGACGGAAGCCGTGAATGGGTAAGAAGAAGGAATTCCAAGGCCAAACCTCTTTGCACAGGCATCATAAGTGCTCCGGAGAACCCTCTCAACTACCATGAGATACTCTGCAATCCGACCGGAATGATTTGGAGTTATTATGGTAGCCAACCGTAGAAGTCGCTCTTGGCCTCGACGGTTGCGGATGAAGCGACTGCGCCAGTGATTAGCTCTGGGAACCATTCGCGAGCCCAAGCCGCCAGGGCTCCTGCATGGAATTGACTTAATTTGAGAATATGGCTGCGAGACTAAACGAAAAAGTTTTTGCTAATTTGAGCGAAGCAATTTCCTATGTTATATCATCATATAAAAAATTTGCAATCAAAAATCGAGAAACACTCGCCATAATACGATCCTCCGAACGTAATCCATGGTCCATGGGCGTTCTTATCCTTCTTAATGACGTTGATGAAATGGGCCACATCGTACAGCATTTGTGCAGAAGTCAGATACTGCATATCATTCGTGCTAAAAAAGGCTTGTTACATTGCAAGTGTACATTACTCATGTTAACGAAGTTGAAAGTTAGCCTATATATGTGACGCGTGAAACCTATTCAAAATCAGGAATAATAGTCAGAGAAAGGGCGAAATAGAACGCTAATTGGAGAGGGAGTAGGGCGAAATTGAGAAAGTGTAGGTGCTCAGTTCAGTTTACAAGAATAATAAGAGGCAATACCCCAGTTTGCTCTCTCCGTAGTATCGATGCTCAAGGAGGTAGAGATTGGCACTGACGTTCTTGGCGTATTGAGCCCATGCGAGATTCTCGTTCGACATCCACTCATAGGAATCTGAGCCTGAGCTTTGTTCTCATCACTTCAATCAACACGATGAAATTTAGGAATTCTAGGAACGTTATTTTACTTCTTGAACAAGATCTTACCTTCACCGCCAATCATGAGGAAATTAGGGCCATCGTCTGAGCCGAACTTTGAATCTCTGCATAAATATGACTATAACGAAGGCGAAAATAATACAATAACTAAATGCTACCTGGCGGAAAGAGGCTGTATTGGTATTGTTGAAATGATCCCAACGCTGCTCAATGTACGCCTCTATTACGTTTGGAGGCAATGTTTGCGAGCTTTCCTGATTCTGAGTCACTAATTCCGTAAGAAGGTTCATTCTTGGTCAACCTGGTTTCTGGGAGATCTCAATATTGCATTGCTTCTTCCTGTTGATACATTCCGCTTTCTCCTCTTAACTGATTGCGCATCTTTGATGGAACGTTTTCTACGCTGTAAAAGAATCCATTTATGCAACTGTAGACCAATGTTTACCATTGCAGTTGGAGAATTGACGTAGACAGGAAGAGGAGCATTGTGAAATTCCTCGCAGATTCGAGGTCGTTCACCAACTCGGTCTCTGATCGTGACTGAACGGAATGTTTTTCAGAGGAGATTTTGTGAACCGAATATGATGGCGAACGCTTTCAGATTCCAATCGATTAAGAATAACAGAAAAACATAACAGAAATTGACACTCACTGCTGTCAGGCACTTTCTCGTACTGCGTTATCCAATCTCGAAATTTGCTGAGGGTGATGTTCTGAGTGACGGCGACATCGTTGTTGCACAGTCCATTACTGAAACACGGGAGGTAGAAGTCGCGACAGTGGGCGCCGTCTGAAATGCACTGAGTACGGCAATCGTTAGGTTTCCATTTCTATTGCTTTTATTCACACACATGTTATGTTGTTTACCACCTTTATACATTGCTAATATGGTATAAAGATGGTAAACAACATGGCACTCTGTACCTTTAATAGACGATATAACAACACTTTCGTGTTGCGTGTCCTTTTTGGCTAGCCAGTTCCAAGGATCTTGAGTCCCGTGAGTGATTACTACGTTTGTTCCCTGAATATTCCTCTGCTGCTTTTATTCAGTAGTAGGGAACGGAATCCCAGCAGAAGTGCACATTTCTGTCGTCTAATTTCCTCGAAGTGGTTGTCCATAACATGAGAGAGACAAGCGCTCCGAGGAAGTCAGACGAAAGAAATGTGCACTTCTGCTTGGAATCCGTTCCCTATTCAGGAGACAATAAATAACCTTGTAGTAGTTCCTCTCTCCATAGTAATCATTTGTAGCATCGACATTCTTCTTCAATTGATCTAGGCCAATGCCGAACACATCTTTACACCAGTTGATGTAGAAACTGTATTTTTGATTCTTTGCGGACAATGACAAACTTACTTAGTGGGCATGGTTGATCGAAAGATGCTCGATCCCTTGTTCGTGGACTCGAAAAGCCCGAATTCATTGCATGTTTGCCACATCCATGCACGGTCGTTAGAACCTGGACATTTGCATTGGAGTATCGAAAGTCTTTGTATTTTTTAAAAGTCGGTTGCAATATCGGAAGTAAAGTATGTACGTTTCTCAATTGTCAATCGAAGCTAGTTACTACACGATTTTCAAACACACTTTAAGAAAGATGAAAGATTAAAATATCCGCATTGGATCCACTGTAATATTCTAAACTTACGGCTAGTATTCAAAGGAGACCATTGGTCATAAATCAAGTAGTCGACATTTTCAGTGTAGTTTGCGTTGACCTGAATCGTTTCTACTAAAATAACACAAATAATATGGATCTTCCCTCCCCTCCATAGAAGTGAGTGATTATAGCAGCGAGTTTCTCGACAGGAAGGTATTGCGGCGGGCTCTTAGTCATAGTCTGAAAGCTTGTTTACAAGTAACTATTGTTGGAATGATCCGCTAAGTGGTCAAATAAAGAAGAGAACAAAGAAAAACACGCATACATTGCACAAAGAGGCCACGTCAAGATTATTATTGATTCCTCCATATTTGGCGGCGTAACTGAAGATACTCTGCAATAAAAACATTGTAGATTGGATTGGAGAATCATAACTGATAATGGTGCGTTCGATGGACTTGTTTCGAAACGAGGTTGGGGAGGGGGAGCGTGTTTCGAAACACGCTCCCCCTCCCCAAGCCCCATAACTCACAATGAGATACTCATAGAAGAGAGCGATAATGTTCTCATCAATGACACTGTACTTCAGGAATGGTGGCTGACAGCTGAAATATTGACGAATATTCGTACAGTAGAATACCAAATAGCTTGATATTTGTTTATAAGCATGTTTGGCTGTTTTCCATCGATCTTCTTAGCAAAATTCTCTTACTTAAACAATCTATCAGTAGCGTTCCGCCCGGCCTCTGATTGTAACAAGCGAATGAGGTGATCGAAAGCTGCGCCGACCTGAAAACCACACTTTTGTATTTTCAGGTCTTATGGGGGCATGTAGGACATTCGTACCTCATCGGCACAGTTCTGATTATACGGATTTGTTCTGTTGGGATTGGCATCATATTGTAGGATGTCCTTTTCAACAACTTGATAATCCTATTAGTTCCTGGTGAGGGCATTACCATAGAAGTCAACTTGCGCTAGCAGAGGAGCAGATGAGCCCAGTGCTCCAATAACCAATTCTGGATGTTGCTGACGCAACCACAGTGCGAGATTGCCTGAACAATATTTGCGCCTTCTCATGGTCTGGAATTTTTCATAATATTCTTAGAGATTTTTAAAGGACAGTAGGCAGAAAAATATCGTAACCTTCTTGTCTGATATTTTTAACGTATGAAAGGCAACAACTGCACGAGTTGAACGAAATAATGCTGTTCGACCTGCATAGAATCCTCCGATAGCAATCCACTTCTGATTTGGTTTTCCTTTATTATCGTTGATGAATTTGATGAACGTTGCGAGATCTTCGACTGCCTGTCGCGATGTGAGGAATTGAAGGGAATCGACTGTCATGTCTCTGAAAGGCCTTTAGCTGACAAAGAAGACCACTGATAAGTTCTCGGGCTGTATTTTCAAGAAGGGAATTTTCGGGACCAAACGAACTGTGCTAGTGTATGAGCCGTGTAATGAACTATAC
>JACMIF010001715.1:0-21925 GCA_014805445.1 Diplogasteroides magnus | reverse complement strand
CTGGGGCATATTATTGGATTAAAGTGTTCCGGAAGCTTCAAATGCCGTTCTCGAATAACTCGTTTAGTTTTCATTTTCACGTTTTGCCGTAAGCAACAGTTGTTCGCGTCATCAAGAGCATCAACTTTCATGTTGGTAGTATTTCATGAAAATGAAAACAGAAGGAGTTATGAGTTGTGCGGAAATGGCCTGCACGGAAGTGTCTTGTGCAGAAATGTCTTGTGCAGAAGTGTCTGTGCGCAAATTTCGTGATACAGAAATAAAATATGTTTCACACACTGCATATAATAGTGTGTGAAATATGTTTATGCCTGTTATCCGACGCAAATCGGAATGGTGAGTCATCGGAGCCATCTTCCCAGGCTCGCTTACCCAATAATAATTTATAACATTTTTCAGACCATGTACCTTGGATGCCTGAAGAAATAATTGAAATAGGGGACAGAATAAAAGTGAAGGTCTTCAAAGAGTTGAGCAAGTGTGTTATGATTCACAATTCTGCATCATATTCCTGTTTAGATATTATAGAGAAGAATTGAAGTGTGACGTTTCCTTTCGACTTGGTCGACTCATGTTATGTGTTCATGCAATGCAGGTTTAGTTCTTCTATTCCACTGATCAAGCAGTCGCAACATTGCAGGAAATATCGCCGTTACTACAGGAGGAATATCAAACGTATCGATTACTCGGTGCATTGGAGGACGACGAACCTGTCGTTCAGTTCATGTTAGGATGAAAAAACTGATTATCCGGCCTATCTGAAAAGTCTGATTGTCTGGCTTGTATTACATGGTGCAATCTAGGGTTCGAATTATGGAAAATACGTGCAGCATATGTAGTTATTTCATTGCTCGTCATGCCGACCGGTAATCTCTGATCAGCGAGAGTCACCAACGAGTAGAGGCAAAAAAAGTTCCTAGAACTACCTATACACTGTAATACCCTTTGATCATATATATTATAGATATCTGGGTATGAATCCAATATCAGGAATTCAATGGATAGAATTAATAGTGATAATTATTCACATTTCACTTGCTGTATTTTTGTTCAACTGTATTTTGTGATCTTTCACCAGCGATGTCATATCGGTACATGCAACTATATTTATTCAATAAATAAGTATAAATTCACAGAAGTAACTGCATTTCAATGATTACGTTTTGTAAGATCAATGAGAAAACGGGAAAATAGAGAGATCGGTTAAACGCATGGTTCAAACAAGTAGGTAGGAGAAAGGGGACGGGACAGTGAACAAATTCTTTAGGAGTAATCTTTGCGGATTAGCTTATTACAGGATTTTAGTTTTGGATTCATCCTCTCATAATGGGAATGGCCCTTGCCTGTTGGGTGTGTTCAGTTTTCTTGGGTGCTTCAATGGAAAGATGTCCATTATCAGAAAGAGAAGTTCTCAGGGAATCCAAATTTGCATCTTCAGGAAGCAAGTATTTACGAATGAAGGATCTGCAATGGAAAAAGATCAGAATTTGGACTACCATCAAGTTGGTGCAAAATTACCCAAAGTGACAAGCGTTTGTCAATGTTTGTCACATTCTGTCACATTTCAAAATAGATGTTTCTAGAAAATGTTACGAAATGCATAAAACATAGCCATACTCAATATCTCAGCCAATCAAAGGAGGAAACATTCGTAATCTCTTACCTCTGGATAGTTCCATGATTATCAGTCTTTTCTTCGTGATTTCCCTCGATCGTTAGTTCATTTCCACTTAGATTGACCTTCAGTTCGTCTGGTTTGAAATGAGAAACATCAACAGAAACTGCGAATTTCTCATCCGTGTTCTGAATCTGAAAGTAATTTATGAGTCCATGTTCGCAAAAATTCCGAACTGCGCCACAAACCCAGTAACAATCAAATGCTCACCTCTCCGACTGCCGATCCCATGTTTAGGGCATTTTCTGGAGCTACATTACGCCAGTAGGGAAAGAGGGAACGACCGACGGAGTCATCGAACATCTAAAAATATCACCATATTCTACGTGCATATTTGGCCTACTTCGCAATATTTATTTTCAAAAAAAATATCTCGAAAGTAAGAGATTACTTATCTCGTTAAAGGCTCGAAGCATGGAACGTTCCACGGGATGGAAAAGAGAGAGTGACATAGTAGACGAGTTGAGAATAGAATGAGCATATTTCACTGAAGTGATTCTTATATGCCCAAGGCACAGGAATTGTCGAGAGATTGCTGGAACGTTCCGCGACGAAATAGATAGAGACGATAGGGGGTGAAGAGAGTGGAGAGACGACGAGAGGAAAAGAATGGACGCGAATGTTCGCGGGTGGTGAAAAGGAGAATGAGAGAGTGTTGGAAGTGAAGAGGGTAACAGACGAAGAGAGTTATGAGAGAAGAGTCAGACAGATAGAGTAAAGGAATGTTCGCGAATAATCGCGGTCTTTCTGTCGAAGGAGGAATAAAAAACAGGGGAATCGCGATGAAGTCATCATTTGACATTTGTCTGTGCTCTCTTCATTCCCACACTCTATTATCATGTTCCGTCCTATCTTCATCGATCCCTTCGATAGTATCTTCATGGAAGAATCTCCTGTACTCTTCTCCATCAATGGGGTTCCATCCATGAGGAAACATGCCATGTACGGTATTCATTCCATCTTACTGTAGGAATTCATTAAGCAGATTCTAGAATCCCTTGAGGAACTTCTACAGTACCCCCTTGAAACTGTAATAAATCTTTACAGATGCCCCGTTGCTCAAGGTCCATCATGCTGCCAGCAGCTAGCTCGACCTATTGAAATTGAGAAGAATCTGATCGCCCAAAAGACCAATGGTCCCTTCTCATTCTCATTCTCCTGCGGACAGTTCAAGCCTGAGGATCTCAAGGTGTGTAACAATCTAAATCCACGATTTCATACTGTATCTACCGTAACCAGTTCATACTCTTCCTATCCCACTGACTTCTTTTCATTCAGGTTTCTCTAAATGATCGTGTTGTCTCAATCGAAGGCTCTCATTCTTCTTCCGATTCTTCATTTTCTTCCTCATTCAAGAGAACTTTTCTTCTTCCAAAGTCCATCGATCTCAATTCAGTATACTGCATGTTCAATGAAGAGGTAAGAATGACACTATCGAATATGTTTCACAACACTTTATTGTGAAATACTGGAAATGTTCCTAAAAGATCCTTAATTGTTCGTCGTTCAGGGAGTCCTTGAAATCGGAGGGAAACCTCGCGAGAGCCACAGACAGATCGAGATTACTGTGGTGCCCAAGGAAACGGATACGGTAGAAGAAGATAAGGAAAAGGATGAAGGAATCGTTGAAGATACTCCTATCCTCGAGTCCATTGGACCTGATACCGAATCAGATAAGATGGAATAATCAATCGTCTTTTCACTACCCAAATGCTTCTCGAAGATTGTCCATTCCATTGTCAAAATACATGGTTTGTGCTTTACTGTTTTCAACACATTGTTTTGTGTTACCATTTTATTCTTACCAAGAGTAACAATATACCCTGTAATTGTATAATAATTGCGAGTGCTCGAGCTTATTAATAAATTTGAATTTTATTTCCAATAGAGGCTTTTGGCATCAAGAAGTGCATAATCTAGGAACATTTTCGGATAAGTGAATCAGACAGTAACCGTAAACAAATGAATGCTGATAAAGCCAACACAGATCTTGAAAATCACCGAAAATTGGAAAACAATAAATAAATAGTTTTGTACATAAGGTTACAAAAATTCACGTCAGTCGAAATCCTCCTTGAGAGTCCATTCTCTACTCACTGCATCGAAAGTGGCGATTTGCTTGAGAATCGATCGGAAGTGAAGTTGGTCTCGACCAGGAATTTCTTTCTGAAATTAACATCATTTGCTCAAAGTGGAGTAAACGTACAAACACCATTTTTTTATAAATAAAAAAACTACCGTAATGAAACCTCGACCCACCTTGAATCTCTCGACAATCCTCTCCGTGCTCGCCTTTCCCCATTTGTCTCTCAAGAAAGTCTTCATAGACTCTGCCAACTTCGTATACTTGCTCGATGAAGGAAGTGGCTGAATGTTACACTCATTACTAGGGTACGGAAAGCAAGCAGAAGTGCAATTTTATTTCGTCTAATACCCTCGTAGCTGTTGTCTAGCACATGAGACAACCGCTGCGATGCAATTTGAGGAGAGAGAAGTGCACTTCTGCTTGCTTTCCGCATTACCCACTACATCGCAAAGTTTCCCGATTTTTAGTACCATTAAATTTTTAACAATATCTTTATTTCGAATTATGCACATAGAATCATGCTTTCGTCTTCTAATCATCATTGATTTCCCCTACAGTATACCTCTATTCCCGTCAAGACCCTCACCTGATCAGTTCCTCCTTGTTTGGCCTTCCTTGCTCGAATGGCCTCCAGTAGTCCCCCTCCACTCATTCCCTCCTCCACCTCCTCTCTTTCCACCTTCAGTGCTCCTCCCTGTCCAAATGCATTCTTCGTTGAAGATGTAACAGAGGAAGATGTCTAAATGAGTCATTTGCTATTAATTTAGATCTAATATAAAATGACACTAACAGAATGATAATATGATTATACAGAGTAATATTTTGAAAATATAAACAAAAACATTAAATAGCTAACTTAACAAAACTATCAGAAAACGGCTATACCTCCTGACCAGGTACATTGAAGCCGCAGCGTTGCAAGAAATTGAGGCGAGGTCTGAAACAATAATAACACACTGAGTGATATTTGTATCCATAACCTACTCACCTCTTTCTGACAGCAGCCGCTGCCTGTCTGGCCACGTTGTCTGCCTCACGTACTGCTAGTCTCTCGTCACGATTGCCTCAACACAGGCAATATACATTGTTTAATTAACATATATAATACTGACTTGGCTATACCTTCTCCAGTAATCTTTCAACTACACTCTTATCATAACTCCACTCACTTCTTCCTTTTCCCTCTCCCACCACATCATCGTGTCTCACTACAGATCGTACTCCAGACTTCGACAGCAACTGTCCCAACACGTAGTCATCAGATGAGGACTGAAGAGGATCACATTGATTTAGTGTCTAACCACAAATATGAATACGAAACCAATTCGCAATAAAAAATTAGAAGTACACATCCATTTCTTCGTCACCTTATCATTCGTCTTCTCCTTCTCATCCTTCCTCTTCTTTGCCTTCTTCTGTTTCATTAGATATGGAATAGTGTATCGTTTTTCGAAGAGACCATGTGATTCCTCAATATGCTCATTAATTGTCTACAATTCAATCCGTGTCACAAACCTCCTCCTTCACTTCTTCTTTGATCTCTCCTTCTTCCGCCTCGTCCCTGTTTCTCTTCCTCTTCACCGGTACGAGACTCTCCATATTCCTGAAATAGTCTTAAATTTCAATAGCCAAGTAGGGACAGGATCAAGCAAATACATTCATTACTAAGCCAAGATATCCCTCCCTTGAAACATAAATATCCCACTTGCTGATCTTCGCTGCCATCTCTCTCAACTGTCTTCTCCTTTCTTCACTCAGACTCTCCTCCCCTTCCTCTTCCTCCTCCTCTTCTTCTTCCTCTTTATCCTTTCTCTTCCTTCGCTCTTTACGATTCCGTTCCCGTCTGTAACAACAACTTTACTACAATTCCCAATACACAGAGTAATCAAAACACATCTAGGCTCATCGTATATTATATTATACAAAATCAGTAACAATCGCAAAAATAAGTAAATAAAATAAATAGACTAACTCCTTCTCATGTTTATCGAAGAAGTTATCCTTTGTGATCTCATGAGTCTGTCCACAGAATATGGCCCCTGTGTCAGTGGATCCTCCCTCAACTGAGATCTCGGCTGAAAGAGAAACATCAAATACAGGAGGATTCACACAGAAACTTTGCTCGATAAATTGCATATCTATGCAGTCTATCAATAAATGCCAATCAAAAAACCAATCAATTCTAAAATGTGAAACTCACAAAGTGTGAACAGATCGTGGAGGTCGTTCGTCTTGAAGAATCGTCGTTGTTTCGGATCTTTGAGGACTCGATTTGCAAGAAACTGCTTGAAGATCTGTCTGGAAAAGACGGAATTCTTCGTTCGAGGAAACTCCGAAGAACCAGTCACTTTCTGTTTCCAGCGTCGCACATAATCGATGCCATATATACAATTTCAATTTGAGGCACCCTTTCATTCTCACAATTAACCAATTTTCAAATATTCACACCCAGTAAGTTAGAACTGTATTCATATTTGTCCAAAAGTCGGCTAACCTATGGTATATCTTCTCTTCGATGGTTCCAGTGGATATCAATCTGTACACTGTGACATCTCTTTTCTGTCCAATCCTCCATGATCGCTCTCTTGCCTCAATTCGTTATTTATACTATTTATATTGTTGTTTTTATTTATATTATTATATTAACGTTTACAGAATAGTTAAAACCTTTAAAAATATATAATAACAACTTGCTTGGGCATCCGTGGAGGGATTCCAGTCAGGGTCGAAGATGAGTACCTGAAAAATTTTCACTTTCAGATTGCTTGGATACTTGGCTGATTGGAAGAAACCAATGACTAACAAGCGAATCAGAATCAAATATCAGAGAGTAATGAGTTTTCCTGTTCGCATTCGTCAAAGTCACTCACTTTGTTTGCTGCAGTCAAATTGATTCCCACTCCTCCAACTCGTGTAGTGAGCAGAAAGACAAACGTCTCTGGATTCTCAATTAGAAACATTTAGTCCAGCATGGAATGATACCGTATACCTGGTTGAACTCTGCGACCAACTGCTGTCGTTTTCCGATTGGAGTGCCACCATCCATTCGGAGATAAGAGTGGCTGAAAAACTAGTGAGATCATGCAGCAAGACATGAATAATAATCGGATGAATGAGAAAATACAATTCTCCTTGTGTATAGTATCCTAAATTCACTAAAGAACTACCGTACCCATCAAGAATGAGCATTTGTTCCAGTATCGTCAGCATCCTTCTACTTTGACTGAACAGCAGCACCTTGTTCGCAGGCTGAAATAACCCAAAGATCATTCATAACTATTTATAAATAAGTATAAAATTCGTACCTCCTTGTCCTTCTCTATCTTCCCTCCATTCTTTCCTTTCCACAGCTGCAGCAGACTTCGAACAACCTGCAACAACGACCAATACTGCAATAATCACTGTACTCTGTAATCAATAATGTATTCATTGCAAAATTCCTAGAAGAACTTTTCTTTAAATCAAAAAGAAAATTGCTAACAAATATCAGAAGTGATCACCTGTGCCTTTCCACTCCTCTCTGGCCAACCATAAGCAAAGTGGGGATTCATTTCTAGATCAGCTTCTCCTGTAAGGCACAATCTTATACCATTGTAATATCATTACCGTCACAGCTAAAATGATACTGCTTACAAATATCTTGAAAATTTATCTATACTAAAAACTATAATATTATTCGTACCATGTTTATCAGGCCCTCCAGTCACCAGATCGGGATGGTTACAGATCTTGCGTAGAAGAGTGAGACCGGCAAATGCTTCTAGTCTCCCGGCACGAATGAGACGACATTCACGCGACGAGAGATACTGTAAGCGATCGATTCATATACTTGCACTCCTTTATTATGTGTGCGATGTATTTTACAATAAATAAAATGTGAAGAAAAATCTCACTTCTTTGTACAGTGATCGTTGTGGTGGTGCCAAATCGCAGAAGAGAATCTGCAAAATTCAAATATTCATAGAAAACTGAATGTGTGACGTTCAAATCCTCACAATTAGTGTATTTCATGCATTTGTGCCTATAAATTGTGCACACTATGCATCAACTGGACTCTTTTACTACATTCTGGCCCAGCAACACTGATCTCACCTGTTCCGACTTGCCCGGCAATTCCAGTGCCATCTGTACATCCTTCTTCATTCGACGAAGGAAATACGGATTGATCGCGTCCCTGCAATTATCGAAATGAAATCATTTTACAAAAATACATTGTCCACGAAATATCAGTTTATTTCACCTTAGTACGAGTGCACACTTGTACGCTGTTTCAGTCTGTACCTCCGTCGCGTTTGCATATCTGTAACACTTATTTTCAAAAATACAGACACATGAGCAATCTGACCCTCCAATCGTGATGGGCACTGCAAACTTCTCAGAGAAAGTCTTCAGTGAACCCAGTCGACCAGGAAAGACGAAATCGACTAGAGACCTCAACAATCATACATTAGAACAATTCTCACAAGATAAAGTAATAGGATGAGAATGAACATTGATTGTATTGTCACTAACATGCACAGTTGGTACATTCATAATAGAACGATGAATACTGACCACAATTCCTTGAGTGCATTCTGCATGGGGGATCCACTCAACAGCAATCGGAAGGGAGTACGCAGTTCCTTCAGTGAAAGAGTGATCTGAATCATTTGACATTCAAAAACTATTTTAATTCCGATAAAATAAATATTCTCACCAATGCCTCGGGATTCCTTATTTTGTGTCCTTCATCAAGAATTGCATAGTGCCATGCAGCCTCTGTCAAATTCTTTCGTTCTTTGTAAAACGTCGAATAGGAAGTCACCAGAAGACTTCCACTGCTAAACATGACAGCTTTATTTATAATATAAAATTAAAGAGAGGATTGTGGTGTGTCTACCGTACCTTCTCGGCTTGGTCATCTTCCTAATGAGAGATGCATTGCTTCCCTTGTGGGATCCACACGAATGCAACACCGCCACTCTGCACAGAGGATGCCACGTGTGCACCTACGACAAGGACGAATAAGAAAAGACACACGGTGTTAATGCACACCTCCCGCACCCATTGCTGCAAGAGAGTGGCTGGACAAACCAAGAGAGATGGGCCTAGGCCGGTGAATCTAAGAGAGGGGATACATTAATCTAAGAAAATCGTTCCAGGAAACACGTACCCGGTAATTGGATCGTTCACTCCGCTTTCAGCTATTGCCCTCAAGAACATGGCAGTTTGGACAGTCTGAACGGAGTGGAATAGCTTCAATGTCCTTTCGTCTTTCTCACCTTTCCCAGTCCCATTTCATCAGCAAGAATTCCTCCTACTCGTTGATCTCGCAGTTCTGCCATCCATCGAACTCCCGTCTTCTGGTATCTGAATGAGAATGAAATACGTGCAACAAGTGTGCAACCGATACCGAACTGAAAGTAATCGAAGAAATCATCGAATCATTTCAACGATTTCGAAAATAATCTCTTTTATGACCATTCAACAAGATTCCCTCACTCACTTGTACAACTTGTTCCATGGTTCCGCCGTAATTTTCAGTTCTTCGTTGATTTTCTTCATCTTCTCCTCACTTACTCCTTCCAATCCACTCTCTAGCCTCGCGTGCTCTTTTTCAGCAAAGTATCTTCTGAAAGGCATTCCAACAGTGAATAATACACATATTTTCCACATTCATCACTGCTATTCAATGAAACAATCACTGAAAAAATATATGTTTCTTACCGTATCCTTGCCTCAAATGAAGCGTCGTCTCCGTCATCCGCGTATTTCTTCAGGTCCTTCTGCATTCTCTTCCTTTCTCCACTCGATGTTGATGGTTTCTCGTCGATGTCCCATTCTGAAGAAATTTTAATTGTAGAAAAATATTTTAATAAATCAAATTAAAATCAAGGAAACCCGATAAAAATCTGAAATACAACTGATACTAACCTCCTGTCGAATCGTACACAACACTTCCTTCATCGGACGGGACGTATTCGTCTTCTGACTGCAAAATAAGAACAGTTAATCTCGGTCACAGCTCAAACAGACCTTCACATCGGCATTATCCTTGCTCTTTCGTCTCTTCTTCACAATTGGAGTCCACTCTTCCTCGTCCTGCAAAATAGGGATATTAGGGTGATCCGAAAGTCTTGGCACTTTTTCGATTTTCTTGAAATATCTCGATGGAAACGGAGTTGTATTACTAAACAACTATTGCATAAATATGGCCAGGTCCACACATGTTTACCATGAGTGGGTGATGACGTCACTCCTTCTGGCGACGTCGTGGCAGTCGATTTCCCAACACCAATTTCGACCCCCAAAAACGATCTCGTGCCATAACTTCTTTCTAAGTGGTCGAATATTCGATGTTAGACATTCTAAAAATAGGTAATCTTTTCCCGAACAATTCAGCATTGTTAGGACTCATGTTCTCAATCGGCAAGAAAGTTATGGCCGAAAAACCGAAAATTTTCAAAACTTTTCCTTTTTATCGGAGGGGCACAAAAATTGGCATAAATGTGGAGAACCATAAAAGAAAATTTTTGGTGCATAGCACTTAATTCTGCGCAAGTTCATTCCCAAGTTATAGCAAAAAAAGTAATTTTTGTTGCGCGAAAATCGATTTTTTTGCTATACCTTTGGAATGAACTAGCGCAAAATTAAGTGCTATGCACCAAAAAATTTCTTTTATGGTCCTCCACATTTATGCAAATTTTTGTGCCCCTCCGATCAAAAGTAAAAGTTTTGAAAATTTTCGGTTTTTCGGCCATAACTTTCTTGCCGATAGAGAACATGAGTCCTAACAACGCTGAATTGTTCGGGAAAAGATTAACTATTTTTAGAATATCTAACATCGAATATTCGACCACTTAGAAAGAACTTATGGCACGAGATCGTTTTTGGGGGTCGAAATTGGTGTTGGGAAATCGACTGCCATGACGTCGCCAGAAGGAATGACGTCATCACCCACTCATGGTAAACATGTGTGGACCTGGCCATATTTATGCAATAGTTGTTTAGTAATACAACTCCGTTTCCATCGAGATATTTCAAGAAAATCGAAAAAGTGCCAAGACTTTCGGATCACCCTAATAACATTCAATAAAGCTCCATATAAAATTTGCCGCTAATTCTCACATGTTGTCACACCAATTTGATGTATGATAAATAAATAAGGTACTACTTGATGCCCAGACTCTAGTGAATTGTAGCCTAAAAATCATATCGATACGAGAAGTGGTATCGATATGATTTTTTAGATAATGACTTTTACACACTTGATCTACATCTGAGCCAAATTTGGACACGATTGGACCATTTAGAAAGAATCGTTTGTGGTCCCTAATTGTAGGTTACTGTTGTATACTATCTTGCAACAGTAACCTTACTACTGCACCGGTATCGTAATCTAAAAGTAGCCTACAGTGACCTAAAATACACTAGGGTCCGGACATCAGCTGAAGTTCAATAAGTAAAACAAATAAATACCAAGTTGGTATTACCAACCTCATCAGAATGTTCCTCCGTCGTCGCGGGTTTCGCACCAGGAAACGCCGCTCGATATGCAGCCTAAATGATACAACTTTAAAAGGAGAGGCGTCAGAACTCTTTAACTGTGCTCCAACTAATCACATCATTTAAATGGGGGTGAATGGCAAGAGTGCCATGGACATGTGCGCCGCAATGTTGAAATGGACCGACTATCACAACGCCTAAGTCCATTTCACCATTATCGTGCAAATGTCCATGTCTTTCACACCTTAAATGACCGTACTTCTTAAATAGTTTAAAGTACCTCATTCTGTCGTTGCACTTCGAACGGAGTCAAGTCTCCATGTTTGATGGCTGCAGGAAGATGAAGAAGACCGTCTATGGAACCTGAACAAGCCAGTTTCATTGAGTGCTTCTGCTGAACCTCGGACGCATATTGTAGGATACTGCAGCAATGTGGGATTACGGTAGGGTTACTGCAGCATGATATACCACAGTATACTACAGTAAGATACTTATTACTACAGTAATAAGCTACAATATACTAGAGTTCGGACTTTAGCAGAAGTATCCTTGACAATGAATACTATCAACTACCGTACTTTTGATATCACAGATGGTCTCAGCATTCTGTACAGTGTCTTCAGAAGACGAAGAAGGACCCTCCAATTGCTGAGTGAACTGTTCAACAACCTGAAGAAGAAAATGGCATTCTCGGTTGCGTACAAAGAAAAGAAGGAGCATTCAAAGGATGAAAAAGTCTGTGGAATGGAAAAGATCACCTCCTGTTCGATGTCGTCTGCGTGTCGTGCTCTAACTCCAGCAACTCCGATGGCAGCCAAGTCGGAGTTACTGGTATTCCCCTCGTCCTCCCCATCCTCAACCATTCCACAAGAAAGTCAATCGATCTGAAAGCACTTGAAGTTGCGCAATTGACATAGTTGCGAAATAACGACACGTGCAAATAAAAGATCCAGATCGTTTTGAACTGATTGAGATAGAAATGGAGGGCTTGCCTAGGCAGGCGAAAGCAACATAAAGCACAATTAACAATTTTAAATCGAATAACAAAAATATTTTTGAAATCTAGTAAAGCGCGCGGGTAGTAGCATTGCCTTGCGTAAAATTGACCATTTCTGGGCGGGGTAACTTAACAACGGAAGCGGGCTCAACCCTCGTTCTTCCAGTCATTTTTCGTATCTGTAGAGAGGAACGGACAATGAAAGACGCAGACACTTTTATTTCGTTTTACGGAATCCAACTGCCCACAATAAAAGTAAGAAGAACGCCGCAGTAGTGGTCATTGTTAAAAATCGAGCCTTCATGTTGTGTTTTATCTCTGCTTCTCTTCATTCACCCACTCTCTCGTCACACTCTTACCGGTTACAGCTCTAGCAAATACGTGGAGAAACGTAAGGTTCTAGATCTTTTAGAAAAATGATATGTTGCAGATATGCTATAACAACGACCAACTGATCTTGAGGACAAAGCACAAAGAATCCATTCTTTGGCCTTTCTGTAATACTTGTTCTGTCCTACACCTCATAGCATCGTTCATCTGGCAGTATCACAGAATTGAATGAAAGGATTAGCCACTACATGACTCTATCATGTCTATGTAATCCTCTCCAATGTCTTCCCCCACTTCACCTGTCAAATGCCTTTTCGTAAGGTATGCTCAAAGTCGTATCCATATGACAACTAGGCTTTCTAAATCGGTAGTGAACAAAGTGGATTTCTCATTCGTCTATTGCCGGCGATGCGGTTGCCCCTATGTTTGATAGACAAAGACTCTGAGGGGATTAGACGAATGAGAAATGCACTTTACTTCCGTTTTAGCAACCCCAATGACTACCCTCTATCAACTCAATGTCCCTTTCCTTGGAATCAACACTCAACTCACACTGCTTGAGTCGCAGGTTGGTATTTATCGTCCTTACATGCTATCGGTAGAAACGAAAAGAGCATAAGAGCTTGTACCAAAATACAGACTTTCCTTGGCCTTTCAGACTCCTCTGGCGAGTAGATCGTCCTTCTTCCCTCTTCTTCTCACCATTTATGCTGTAGAAATGATTATAGTTATTTCGATTCTACTTATGCTTTATCCCTATGCGAGAAGTTTCCAGAAGGTGCGAAAATTTAAGAGTACGAAGAATTCTTTTTCCCCATTTCAGGGTGTTCTAATGCACGAAAACATCAGAAGAATCACTAATTACTATGTGGTGCATTGTGGGATATATGTTCTGCTTAGACTTACAATATTCTTGTATCAGACGGACATGTTCCACAAGACAGGTTTAACTCTTTCATCATATTTCGTTTACAGTAAATCTCAGGAAATTCCCTGGCGGACTGGCCCTATATCCTTGCCCATCTCCTTAGGCTCTATCATGTATACACTCTGTATGGTCAAATAACAATCTATGTCGTGGAACGGACTGCAGCTACAGTGCTCATGCACAACTATGAGATATATATTCTTCTGAAGCCACACAAATAGAAGTTTCTTCCTTTAGGTTCGGCGAAGGCACTACATTTCAACAGTTCTTATGGTCTATGTGTCAGCAATCTCCGTATTTCTCAATGTGATCACATGTAAGATCGAAACTATGGACCATAATTTTATGGTTGGCATTTTGACTACTTTATGGGATATTTTTTACAGATGGTGAATCTTCAAAATATAGTAGATAGCATAGTAACATAAACCATAAAGTAGTAAAACTGCCACGCATTTTTGAAACCTTAACCTTACAATCCACTCCGGATATTCAGCTCATCTCAATGGAGGAGGAGAGGCCAATCTTTTGGGTCTCAAATTCATGGGAGTGCAATACATCATGTCATTCATTGTGGGTAACTTGAATATTTGAATTAGGGAACGCTTTTTTTGGAAAATAAGTGCAACATAACTCTCTGTCCTATCATTCCGACCGGTTGTCTATGATGAGCGAGTGAGAATGGGTCGGTAATGCGAAGAGACGAAAAATGAGCTGCACTTTATTTCCTAAACAAGGCGTTCTCTATTTTAAATTGTCTGTCGTCTGTGAAAAGAAGACAAAGAAACATATATGCTGTGTCTGGGAAATGAACAGCTTTGTCATATATGCAAAATGCCCTTTTCTAGAACACCACTTAACTCATAACGTAATCACCTGTCTCCTAAGTTTTACGCACACACTAGACATAATTTTGTGATTCTTCGATCTCCGCGTATTCTCCTTTACTCGGAGAGCAAAAAATCACAAACTTGTGTGGAATTTCTGCATGGATTAACACTAGAATTTATAAATCGTTAAAAAGAGTGTTACTCATTCTTCTGATATCTGCGGAGCGGTTGTTTCGATAGTCAACTCCACACCGAAAATTAGACGAAAGAGGAAGTAGACTTCTTACCGATTTAGAAACACTACTTCGCATAAATCTTAGGGAGAAATGGATTACGTTATGTGTGTTCTGATACGGTTAAATATTGGGTTGTAAAAGATGTTTTCAGTTATTAGTTACCATCTACTTATACAATTTCCGACTGCAGAGGCGTTTCTCAGGTCAAAACCATTTTTTGTCTTGTGCAATGGAATGAAATTGTTTCAGTTTGTGTTGCTCCTTCCTCCTTCGAGGGCTACACTCTGTGCAAGAGATATCAGGTCAAGGAGAATATTCGTGCATTGAAGGTGCCTTTCTCGTGGAGGCAAATGAAATCCCAAAATTCATTCTGCCTCCCTGCTCTTTCATCCGCTCTGTCGCCTCCAATTCATGGACACGGCCGTGCGTTGGAGAATATAGGATGACGGAATGAATTTTAGGATTTCATTTACCTTATTCCTTTCGCTCAAGAGGAATGACTCGTATTCATCCCTTTCAGTTCATGTCAAGTACTGTTTGTGCCGGAGGATTCTTCGTTATCCTTACTCTCCCCGTCGCTTTTGTCTCCGTTGCACAGGACTCGATAACACAAGTCAGACCTCCAATAGTTTGCTGAGTGAATATAAGCTTCTCAGGTGTTCCTCAGAGCTATCGTTGACTTGACAACTTCCAGGTAAGACATAATGGAAGAGAGGAAAACCATGCTTTCCATTCGAAGAATGATTCTTTGATAGGGTATCGCTCTTGGGATGTTATTGTAGGCCTTTGATTTCTAGCAGTTGTCTCAGTGAAGTGACTGGAAATGACGTTAGACGACTAGGAATCAAAGACGGTCAATAATATCCCAAGAGCGATACCCTACTGATGACTCAATTGATTGAGTGGTGTACTCGCTTCTCTCATCGGCTCAGTTCTTTTCCTTCCTGAGTGGAGAACTTCATTCAAGACTGTAGTGTGTGGACTCTTCTGTAGTTCGTCCTCTCCTTTTTCCCCTCCATTCTCTTCCATTCAGATCCTCTTCCAGAAGAGTCTTCCTGTGTCATATTTTCGATTGACAGACAAGGAGAAACTACGCTCAGATTCAGGGAACTCGATGCTATTTGGAAGTGATTCAATTCTTGTTCTCAATGCATTTTGCCTCCCTTTTCTTCATATTTCGAATTCATTTATAGGTAATTTTGTTATGAATGTACACGCTTGATCGCGATAAAGATCCGTTTCCTGTTAGACAGTGATGGGAGAACAGAATTTTATAAGCGAGAACAGTGAAATCTGACCGGCAGCCTGACCGCACGTGCTTGTCAACAAATATATATCTTGAATTGCTTGTTTATTCACTTTATGTGTCTTGTCATTCGATTTCTCTCCTCGACCAGTATGCGTATAGATTTTAAAATTATAGAATTTTATAAAATAGACTCGAAAACCGTGTCTGCTTTATTGGATATGCGTATGCGTGTCGTTCTGTAACGTTTTCTAGAACACGCTTCAATCTGGTCCTACAGATTTGTACATGTAAGTATTTATCCGTCGACTCCACTTTTCGAGACAAGATAAAAAAACTGATCTTTGATCTTTGACCTTCGGCCTTTGATCCACCAGCATATCCACAGATGACCCAAGTGTGCAAGTGATTGATAACCATTAGAGTTTCAAAAACAATACTGAAAACAATGTTATTGGGGTTCATGAGTCTCGCCAATAGCATTGGGTGGCGCTCTATTGGGATCATTTTAATGGGTGCAGAAGTGTTTCCTCGTCTCGTCATCCAGAATGTCGAGAATCTTCAGCAGTCCGAACATCTCCTTCATCTTGACAGAGTACCTCTGAATAACTTCACGTGAACAGAACTCATTAATGTTACATAAGAGGATCATTTGTAGGGTGTCGCTTTTGGGACGTTATTGACAGCCGTCGATTCCTAGCTGTCTAATTTCATTCGTTGCGGTTGCCTCTGCAAATGAGAGGCGACCGTTAGGAGTGAAATTGAACGGCTAGGAATGGGCGGCTGTCAATAACGTCCCATAATCGACACCCTAATCATTTGTCTCTTAGGGCCTGCTTGTGTTCAGACATTGCCTCAAATTGCCGTCAATATATAGAGACTTACATTAACATGGTGGAAGAACATGAACATCTCTCCTATCCTGGCCGAATAGTCCGTGATCATCGCCTCATTCTTGTAGTACAGGTGCAATTCGTGCAGAATCCTCCTCTTCTCCCTCTCCGCAACCTCGTAAAGCTGATCGGAGATGTCTTGTCGACGGGCTATAACAGATCAGTTAGCTCGCTGGCTATCATCATTTTTGCTCGTTTTCTTCTCACTCGATGTCTTCTATTGGACAGGTAAAAAATCATTCCTTCTTTGTACGATTCAAACCTAAAATCAAAGCAAAGAAACCTGAAATCTACATATAGAAAAATACTGCCAATTCCCCCACAATTCAGTTTGAAACTGAATGGTGGGGGGAATTAGCTGTGTTATTCCTGTGTGTATGACTTTTAAATCCATAAGTCGACGATTTTTTACTATAATTTGTGGTTTATGATTGCTACACAAATCGTATTACGAGGGGTACATATATGTTTTTGTCCGTGTTAATTGTAAATATATTGAAATGCGAATGGATAAATGAAATTGAATGACTGAAAAATAAGAGCTATTACATATTCCAATCGAATTGTTACTCTTTCCTAAATATTGAACAGTTTTTTGAAACATATCCAATATCCGAGGTCAGAGAAACGGCGATAAGATTCAAAAATGAGAGAGACGTTCGATCAAAAAGCACTTCCCTTACACTTACCTAGCATGCATAATGAACGAAACTGATGTAAGGATAGTTGTGTGATAAATGTGGCTAGAACGAGTTGCTAGGGTGTGTAAAGTTCATTTCTCTATCGTCTATTCCACTTGGAACGATTGATTATCGCATGCAGAGAGTACTGCTACGCGGGAAATAGGTGAATACGAAATGCGCTTTACTAACGTTTTGAAACCTTACTAGGGTCTACTATAGCAGGCCCAACGAACTGCTGTGACGGTGCGTTGCAGAACAGGCCGCGGCGCTCACTTTTGCCGCAGAAGCGAGTTAGGCCGACGCAATTCCTGAGATTATAAAAAACACTCTTATAATAAAACTAAAGGATTGCGCAGTTGTTGATCTTGAAAGTAACAGTACTGAGTGTGACTAACAGTCTTTTTAATGCCGGAAATTCAATGAAAATATCATATTGACTGGTGTGGGCCGAATGGGTAGTAGTTTTCATTTGCGCTTCATTCTCCCTTGTTTCCCGGTCGTCTCTTTCAAGTCATTTCTCCCGGATAACGGATCTATTCGGCTATCGGGTACCCGAGCAAAGCGGTCTGAAAGAGACGACCGGGAAAGAAGACAGAATGATGCGAAAATGAACACTACTACACGTTCGGTCCACAGTAATATTGACTTTCGGGATGCTCCTGGGAAGCACTTGAGGCTTCTGAAGAAGTTGTCGAAGATGCCGAAGGTGCGGTAGAAGTTGTGCGCGACGATGACCTGAGAGTGAAAAAAAACTTCTTCTGAATCTAATTACGAAAATATCTGGTAAAATTGATTCTAGCAGAGTAATAGAGGTGGATATTCAAATCGCAAGAATGTTGTCGCTCACTTGATCATTAGACGACAGCGCGTGAAATTCGTCAAAGGCAGATCCTGCGAATAGTGGCGAAGCGTCGAGCATAATCTCAGAAACCTTGCTGTGTTCTGACATCGATGCGGCTTTCCACAGCTGAAATTGTCTCTCATATTTTATAAGGCTATGTTATATAAAATGATGTTCTAAAGTGTATTTTTGTTGCCTCTAGGCTCGTTAGTCAACCGCTGGTCCACGGAGATTAGAAGAATGATATATATAAATAGCTATTGATTTTGAAACCCTAGCCATTATGACATCAGGAATCAATAGTGAGCTATTTGGCTATAACACGTGTTCTATGAGAGAACCAACATTTTGGTCGAGACCCTGGTACCGGAAAAGTCAGATTATTTTTTAAAATCCCATAAAATAATCTAATATTTTATGGGATTTTAACTCCTTTCAATCTAACTAAGTAAAAGTAAAATTTTCATGGCATCAGACGATCTTTATATACCGTATTTCTCGAGATATTGATCTTTGAACTTTTTATTGGTGGAATTTACTCAGAAAATCATAACTCCTTTCAATCTAAACCGTATGAGCCCAATTTTCTAGGTTCATGCATCATCAAAATGAGCACCTATCATGGTAGCCCTACGTTAAAGAGAACGGCTACAATTTTCTTATTTTTGAGATATGCCAATTTTTTTGAAAAATTAACGTAACAATTTTGGGTCTCACTGGAGGGTGTCGACTTTTTTCCAGATTAAAATTCTACAAGAAATTCTTTACATTTTGAGCACCCTCCCGTTTTTTGTCGTTTGCGGAAACTTGAGTTATGAATTTCTAAGTGTTGCCGATTCGACGAAAATGGCAAAATCACCGATTTTCCGGTACCAGACCCATGTCAACTATCTCACAGAACACGTGATAACAGTAACTAATAAAGCAACTCACAATATTCTCATCATGCGATGTCCACTCCAGCGATTCGAGAGCGTGGCGTCTTCGGCAAAGTTCACTAAGGGTCTTTTTTAGATTAGGATCTTCTGCTCGATCGAATAAAGGGGGTGAACGACATATCGTGGAAATCTGTGCCATAATGGTGAAATTGACGTTGGAGCCTTGAAAAATAGCGCATTCGTGCATTCCACCATTAGGGCGTACAATCCACGGCGCTCTTGCACTTCACTCAGAAGAAACCTACTTGTAGCTTCTCTGCAGCCTCGTCAGGATCGGTCCGGCTTCAAGTATTCCCCAAATCTCGGTGACGCCTTGTCTATATTTCATCACATGGAAAAGCAACATCACGTCTTAACAAACCTATTGGCGTATATCGTCCTATGGGACGAGCTGGGCAATATGTGATGAATCTGAGCCTGAAAATTCAATTATCTATGCATATTGTAATGATTTGTGTATATTATAATACATCAAGATACAAAAGATAAGTGATTAATACTTTGTTCTATGAGCGAATCAACATTTGTAGAGATGACGCTGGAACATAGGAACTAAAACACGCACGATTTTATCATGCCCGGGTGGTTGGTCAATCGAGTTCTTCTTTTTGTCCTTTCTCCTGTTTGGAAGTCTCATTCCAACGGCAATACACTTGTCGAAGCGACAACGTCGACAGAGGAAAGGAAGATCTATGGCGAATGAAAGGTAACAATACATTGTAGAATGACCAAACCTCGTCGCACATCGCATTTGCCATTACCTTGACGGCAAACATAGTGCTTGCTAAGTGAATGGGCTCTCTTGAAGAAGTTGGCACAAGCCCTGAAGAAAGAAATGACTGCAAGGTTGGCATTCGTTCGTTTATGTTTCACCTGATCCTATATCTGGCGAGATATAGCTTTCGTGAAACATAACCATACTAGCTGTCAACTAGGGGTGGCAGATGGATCGTGAGAGTGCATTCCGTCTCTCTGTGCTCTCCATCGTGCTGTCGTGTCTAGCGCAAACGGACGACCGCACGATGGAGAGCACAGAGAGACGGAATGCACTCTCACGATCCATCTGCCACCTATACTGTCAACCCTAATGTCTTGATATCAGTATTGACTCGAACGAGTCTTGAGAGAATGAATCCCAAAGTGCATTTCATCTCTCTATGCTCTCATTCTAGGGGTCGTCTCTGAAGCATAGACACGACTGCATAATGGACAGAACGGGAATGAACTTTGAAATTCACTCTGCCAACATTGACTCGAACTAGAGACCGTTAATTGACTCGGATGTTTACGGCCGTTCATTTCTAGCAGCCTAACTTCATTGCTAGCGGTCGTCTCTTCCTTCGCAGATGCAACCGCTAGGAACGAAGTTAGACGGCCTGAAATGAACGGCTGTCAACATCGGAGTCAATTCACGGTCTCTAACTCGAACTAAGTCGGAGGAAAGTGCACTCGTGTGTGGACAGAGTGTTCCTACCTGCAAGATGTGACCCCGAGATCGGTGTTATTCGCTGGTAGGCCACATACTTGGCAACAGAGCGAGGAAGAATTGCATTCCTCTGACTGTCCTTCCGACGTAGACATTCCAAAAAAACGGAAACTGCCGATAATTGGTATGAAACCATCACGACCAGCACGATGCAACAAGATGCTTTCAAAACATTTACAGCGTGCCGTATTTTTAAGCTTAACTAGAGGTGAATAGGTTCTGCTCTCGCGGCGAAAATTCTTTTTTTTTTGAAGAAAGAAAACACGCTCCAGCTGCAACCAACGAGGAAATTCTCAAGAGTCACGATATCGCATGATAGTAACT
This sequence comes from Diplogasteroides magnus, assembly GCA_014805445.1. NCBI lineage: Eukaryota > Metazoa > Nematoda > Chromadorea > Rhabditida > Diplogasteroididae > Diplogasteroides > Diplogasteroides magnus. The sequence continues at coordinate 947 of JACMIF010001715.1, read as the reverse complement.
GGAAAAGAAAGATCATGATTAATGTAATTTATAAGTACACTCCCACTTTTTATCGTGTGGCACTGTCGGGAGCCGTTTGAGTGCCGCATTCATTCGCCTCGCATCCCAACGTTGTAGAGAAGCGAGGCGGCACACAAACGCACACGATAGTGCCGAATTGTCCACCCTTGTTTGACAACAAGAAGGGCGAGGACGAATATGAGAGAAGAAGAGAGGGGGAGGCAATCTCTCGCTCACTCTGCCTCTCTACACGATTACCATGGTTTTGTAAATCTCTCCATATCTTTATCCGTTGATCTATCATTTGCGAGTGAGTGCATAGTGCACCTCATACATGACCTCCATGATACCCTTCCACCTGTACTTACCACTAGGGATCGGAGAGCGAACAGAAGTGCATTTTTCTGTCGTCTAATTCCCTCGGAGCGCGTGCCCATCACTCGAAAGACACAACAGGTCCGAGGAAATAAGATGAGTGAAAAATGCAATTCTGCTTGCTTTCCTTACCTGTCTATCGACATCACATGCCATTGAAAAGACTCTATAGACGGATACTAATATTTGATAGACTCGATGAACCGTCTAGGGTTTCTAATAGAGTGTTGAATTCGGACTTTCATTCGGACTTTGGTTGACTTGCAAATCAGTTTTTCGGACTTTCATTCGCACCTCACAATGGACATGTTTGGACCGGTCTCGAGGTTTTCGATCCTACTATGTATCGTTGAAGAGCCCATGACGAGTGAACATTAAAACTACCTTTAGCTAATCCCCTCGAATTTTTTACAAGGAGATATGGGGAAAAAATAACGAAAAAAAGTGAAAAAATGCAATATTTGGGATTTTCTACAGCGAGAAATAGGCTTCACTGAGGGACGTGCATACCCGCAATCGAGAGTACTTAAGTAGTATGATTTTTGTGATTTTTACTAGACTTGCTGGTTAAG
>JACMIF010001714.1:0-21925 GCA_014805445.1 Diplogasteroides magnus | reverse complement strand
TTGTGTCAGGGCATTCATAGGATCAAGCAGCTGTATTAGAGCCGTGATACATACACCTAAAGGCACAATCAACTGAAATGAACTCTACGGAATTTTTATTCGACGATACGAAATTTTTATGCTCCAAAACCAAATTTTTTGTACGACAAAACAAAATTTTTGTTCCCAAAAAATACGTTTTTGTTAAGGATTGAATACCACCCTTGGGATCGCAATTGTGCAAAATAAACTACTGTAATAAACTTCGATTGAAACATAACTATCCAAAGAGGGATGACTACTCACAGTCTATATATATTCAAGTTCTGGCAACTCCACAAAAGTGTTGAAGATTAGAAGATAAATATTTAGCGAAGTAAATTTGTTGCCTTTGAACTGATATTTTTTGCGATTTAGGTTTGTTCTCCATTGTTGAGATTGGATACAGTTCCAGTCGGGACTATTTTCACAATGCTGCCACCTCGCTGTAACAAAATAAAATTAGTTTATTTTCTCAGCAAGAATGTGCTGAGTGCCGATATTAACATCTTTGGATCACATTTGTGTAAAACAAAGATACCTATACATCAAATACCTCTACAAATGGAACAGAATCCCGACCATAATGGATAATAATTGATACAGAAAAAATAAATTATCTTTGTAACATTACAGGCGAAGCGGCATGATCCAACAATCAACTGTAATAAAGGAAGCACAAAGCACGAGTAAGAATAGAAATAAAAAGTGAAGGCTTTGGTGGGGAATGGCATAAATGCTACAGAGGGATTAGTGAATTAGACTGGAGAGGGTAAAAGGACATTCATCCTTATAGAATATCCATCAGATGTCTAACCTACTTTTCCCTGTGAAGAATAACGAAGAGGGCAAGAGCGGCCAGAACTGCGTACTTGAGCTTAGGATAGTCGTTCATGATGATCGTCACCTGAATGCCATCTCATTCTAGATATATCCGTCACTTCTGGAGAATATCAACCAATATGTCAGATCACATATCGGGGAAAGTCATCAATGGTATTTTATTAGTCGTTGTTGTACTTACCATTCCAATGTAGGGTACGATTCCCTTTGCCCTTCCCACTACATCCTGTCTTCCCAACCACAACTGTCCGGGTGCATACAGTCCACGGTCATCGACCTAAACAACGTCATTCCTCTTTGTCCATAACTGTAGGAAGAAAACAACGTAGAAGTGACTCCATCAACATCATCATACATATCCAATAGACTCACATTGTTGTTGTCTCCCTTGGTGAGGAATCGAGTGTGTTGACTGTCCTGTTCGTGAACCTCAACCAGACAATTCAGTCATCAGCTCACAGTGTATGTCGCACTTTTCATTGAAATATGACAAATTAAAGCATTGGCATTAGTCGAATGTGAATGAAAAGTGTGAAATTGATAACTTAGCCGCAAATCTGTGTAATCTACTCTGTGATATGATGAATACCTTGATGACTCGATGAACGATGGGAATATCTCTTCCCTCAATCTTGAAGACAGTGATGTCTCCAGTTCTCACTGGATCCTCCTGGTCATTCGTCAGAATAAGAAGATCTCCTCTGAATGAACAACTTCATTTCAAATTGACAAGTTTAGTTGGATACTCCCAAGGAGACAATAATGAGCGGTAAGAAGCACTTAGCGTCGTAAATGAGGCAACGAAATGAGATTATAACCTGTAGAAGGCGGGTTCCATGGATCCTGACAGGACGACGACAATTGGAGATTCACTTCCAGTCACAACCATCAGACCTACAAATGACAGTTAACGCAAAAATGTATGAGTCAAAGAAAAGAAGTACCAACCCTTCCAGATCATCAGAGCAGACGAGACGACCATGGCGAAGTTGAGAACTTGGTACACTGTCTGAAAGGGTTACGATAGAACCCAGATGTCCAAATGAATAGTACCTGTCTAACATCCATTCGACGAATCTCGTCGAACATGGCAAGGTTCAAAAGGCTTCCCATCATGAAGGATCTGAAAAGAGAAAGGAATGAAATGCAGAAGGAATCAAAGAGGAGAAGGTATTCAAGGCGATGTAAACGCCTATCGACTACACAAAGCCACGTAACCAAAACAGAAGAACTTTATACAGTCGTGGGAACCGCAATGAATGTTGGCCAATTTGGGATTGGCGATTGAGGAGATCATGATTAATAACATTAGGAAACAACAACTGTGGCCTGTAACAACATGGAAATGGTACAAATATGGAAACAATCAACGGGTGTAGAGGGAGGAAGAGAAAGGTCACTCAACAGAACACAATCCAAGGAAATCGTCCATTAGTGTACCAATGGCGAAGATGTCGTTTGCATCCACCTGCAAGGCAATCTATTCACATGTTACACATAGACTATAAATGATCCCCATAGTCAGGTAAACATGATAGGAATGAATAAACATGGACAAAATGACATACCCTGGTTCCGATGAGTTTCACTCTGATCTCATCATCCGTCTTGATCACCACACTTTCGTCTGCTGTCTGCAATCATAAATATTATCTTTGCATAACTAAACTGATGAAAGCACATATCTCAGATACTTTAAGATATTTCGATTAATGCGCTGTAAATGAGCCGGTTTAGAAGTTTCAGCCTAGCTCCAGGGAAGCTATACGGATGGAACTATGCCGGTGTTCGAAAGATGATGAATACCTTGTAACAGGGTGGATTGGAGTTGGGATCGAAGTCCATATCAGGTGGAATGCAATGACGAGAGACGAAACAGGAGAGAGGGCCGATGTCACAGAAGATACCAACCTTGTTCACCTGTAATAACTAGGCTCATACCAATATCAATGCATCAAATTGACTTACGATGGTGAACGATGTGTCCCTATTGTGGAACATACCTGATTGACAACAGCGTCCATGACTTGTCCCTTGAAAGGTCGGAAGACAATGGCCTTGTACTTGACGGGATATATCACGAATCCACGACCTGCGTACATTATTCAGTATCGTGTAGCAAAATAAAACACAAGATTCAGAAATTAAATTAGCCAAATTATAAAAGCGTAAATGACGTGGCGCTATTTGTAAAAGTATAGAATGGATTGTGGTAGAGTCCAGAACGGGGAGAGGGAAACGTACCAGGTTGAATGATGCCGTGTCCAATCGTGTCAATTGTAGTCACTGCAATGACGAAGCCGTGCTTTCCTGTACATGTTCCCTCCACCTGCAATTACACGTGTATCAAAATAACAATTCCAACTCATTTTAAAACGCAAGATTAATTCGCTCCCATTGACAAATTATAGTTGTTGCAATCAATTCCATTGCAAACAAAGAAGCACAAACCTCATTGAAGAGCTTGTTCTTGATGGTCTCGTTGAGATTGGCACCGAAGTATTTGGGATGGAGGCACACTTCATGGTCCAATGCCAAATGGAAAAACATCTAAATGGCTCCTTGGATACGAGAATTGATCCCGTTTTCGCAGGCTCACTTACTATTGGACTATAAGCGAGGCCTTTCAAAAATGTGAAAAGAATATTCATATGATACAAACATAAAACATGCCTTTCTGAGTTTGCTCTAATCGGCTACAGGGAAATCGTCAAATGAGAAGGCACTTCCCCGCGTCGTTTTTCTGGTGACGTGTCCTTCTCGATTTCCCTCTTCCCAAGTGATTTTCACCCTGTAAAGCATTTTATTCAATGAAATTTCGATAAGGAAAACCTAATCCTCGTATTTAGACGCACAAACACCGGAAAGTATGACAAATAAATTACAGAAGGACTGGAAAATGAGAACGTGAACGTTTCAAAGAGTAATACAGTAGTCCGACACAGGCGTAACCACACGATTATTACATTCGCGAATAGTCGTGCGCACACTTTCACACACTCTTCCAGCGTGGGAACAAGCGTTCAACACGTGAAGTGTATTTCTGTACGATTTGCGGTGCAATGGAGGATCGGATGTGAGTGAAGACTGGAGTTGCCGCAGAGATCGTCCTGATGTACACCCTGTCAGTAGGGTTGTGGGAGCAGTTCTTCAAGAAAAAGGACTACTATGTTGTCATCGTTGGACTCGACAATGCTGGCAAAACGGTAAGGTTCTAAACGTAAATTATGTTCTAAATATGCCAAGAGGTTTATCAAGAAGAGAAAAATTGCTATGAAACGGCAAAATATCCCCTAAGATAGGAATTCTGAGCACTTTTACAACTTGCAGGAAAGTGGCAGTCGCATCCCCATAACTTTCGCTTAATTGAAATGTTTCAGACATTTCTCGAACAGATCAAGGCGAAGTTCGTCAAAAACTATCCGATGCTCAACCCTTCCAAGATCACCAGTACAGTCGGATTGAACAGTAAGGAAGATCTCATCTTACTGACCATCCTTCACTCGTTTCAGTTGGCAAAGTAGAAGTGAACCAAGCAAGGCTCAATTTCTGGGACGTCGGAGGACAGGAAGACTTGCGGTGTCTGTGGTCAACCTATCTTGAAGAGGTTTGTCTCTCACTCTTATGACTAAGTTGATGGATGAACATCCATTGATAACGATTCTATCCAGTGGGAAAATGCGTATCAGCTTGCCGTTCATTCACTTTCCCACTCCCCCCTTCATTACCAAATTGTACTCTGAAAGTACCATCATCTAACTGTTTGTGATTAACAGTTAATCTGTTCCTTGTATGGTGTGATACAGCCTCATTTCATGCATAGTGCCATGGACCCTGAATTTCAGGCTTCCGCCCTCATCTACGTCGTGGACGCCAGTCGACCGGATCTCCTGCCTACTGTAGCAGAATCATTCAGTCAGTCTCTTACCGTGATAAGTAATGGCAGTATCAAATTGCCAATGACCGAAAACATGAATGAATTGTGTACACAAGTATCACTCCAATAAGAGTGCCTCTGTAGGGAGCTACAGAATCATGGACAAGCAATGACAAGTGTATAGAACCTCTTTATAGACTCTTGAATTTAACCCGGACAATTATTTCTCAATGGGAACGAATTGACTTGACGGACGAATACAGTCAACTGGGATAGCGGTGATCGCCTGGGTTGGGACAATGCGAAGTTGAAATAGCATCAAGAAAGAGGGAAGGGACTAATGGGAAGGACAAGCAATGCTTAGTGGTAGGGATCGCATTATGGAACGTTATTGGCAGCCGTTCATTTCTAGTCTTCTAAGTTCACTCAGAGCGGTCGCCTCTGCGAAGTGAGAGACGACCGCTCTGAGTGAACTTAGACGAATAGAATTGAACGGCTGTCAATAACGTTCCATAATGCGATCCCAACTTAGTGGATATGTGGATATACGGGAGAGGGAAGAATAGGATTCAACAGTACAACTAAAGGGGAGAAAAGGCAGACAGTAGTAAATATGAAATGCAATCAATGAATCTTCTCTATACACATCTCTTTCATTCTCTCATGCCATAGCATGGGGGACAAATATGTATTATTAGACACTAAGCAACTATGGAAACCATTGGGAACGGCCAGGATGAGTTTAGGATTACTGTACTTTTCAGAGGAAGTGATGAAAGTGGAACGAGTGAAGGAGGTGCCCATTCTAGTCGCAGTGAACAAAAGTGAATTGGATGGTGCTATCTCCGCCAGTCAGGTACCGTAACCATGATATACTTGGTAAGATACAATAACCCTTGTTGAGGTTCGGGAGGCTTTGGATGAAGGTGACCATGAGGCAGACATGGCTGTTCTGCCAGTCTCTGCACTTGAAGGACTCAACGTCGATCGATGTGTCAGGTACCGTAATCAACTTTCCATGCGGGAATCAATCAATGATACAGGTGGATACTACGGTCAATGGCCTCGAAACCTCTCTTCTTAGACTGAATTCACCATTTCTATTGAGTATAGTGTTTCGGAGATCCAAATTCTTACTTCCATAATGAATCAATCGATTGAAATCTCTCATAGTCATATAGATATTTCCATTATCGTAGAGAACGGGTCATTGAATTGCTTGTACACCATGTTGTTCCCAATTCTTTGCTATGCAAACTGTGATAGATGTATATGATATCCCCACCATCCTGACCACTTTCCCTTCTCTAATGCATCTAGTAGCTAGTTAATGAAATGTGCATCTTCTGCAATGGACATCTTCTAGTGAAAGAACTCGTGTCTCAATATTATTACCGGGCATCAAAGTGGATGGAGAATGGAAGGGGGAAGGAGACTCTCAAGTAGATGAAGTGACTGGGATTCCTACTCGGATCATCACTGAGTGAAGAACAGTCACGTGTGATTTCTTCACCTGAAAGGGGTTATTGATTGGTTGTGGAGCACACAGATATACTGTCCATTCAAACAATCGAGGCTTTTCTCTAATTGTCATAATCATGGATTCTAATTTCTACATTAATTGGCGAACGAAAGAGCATTTGTACATGAACTGAGATACAGTAATAAATTATTTGCATTGATGATTTTGTATTTGGGTCAACAATTTCGAAAGTGATAGTGAACTGATACCATAGTGAGAGCATCGGAGAAGCTCATCCACCGTCTCCTTCTTCCAATCTGAACAATACCTCTCTTTATTGTAAAAGCAATCTCTTATTATCCATTTGTTATTGCGCTATTATCTGGAATATTATTGCACCGATTGAAGTGTTGTTACTTGTACAGTATCTCTCACCCTTCCATCCTCCCATTCAGTCAACTCTTCCTGATGGAGCATCATGTAGACTGTGGTACGATGCTTACGGTCGTCATCCTGAAAGGAAAATGTAATAGAGAGGAAGAGATAAGACCATGATTGTCAAACAGGACAATGTTCAAAGATAATCTTGCTTCAACTGCTATTTGGGTGTTTTTGATTATACAATAGACTGAAATGATACTATACTGACCTGGAATACTCCCAATTGTTCCAATGGGACTCCCTTCACTCCTGCTTCTTCTTCCAATTCCCTTTTAGCTGCTGTCGATGCATCTTCTCCTTTCTCCACTCCACCGCCTTAATCAGGAATCAGTACAGTAATCACAGTTGCATTCATCCACTTACTCCTATATTCCTCCCTATGAATGACTACCGTAATCCTACAGTATCTCACCTGGTACGACCCATCTTTCTCCATCCTTTCCACAACTCACAAGGAGAACTTCCATCTGTGATCCCTCTCCACGAATACAAACTCCTGCTGCACGTAGACGGTAGCTGAATGAGGAAAGGGAATGAAACAAATTGAACTCAATACATAAAGTATGAATTCAAATTCATGTTGCCGAGGTATGTTTAAGATAGGAAATGACAAAAGCCTGCAGATACAATTGCATATATCATACAGTAGATGACAAAATGATTAATCCTTTTTAAAAATATAGTGAGAAAAATGGTAATACAATCATGTTGTCATTGCTGTATGAACTAACCGAGAATGTACAGTAATGTATATCTGACCCTTCTGCATCCCTCTGTCTCTCTCCATTCAGCTTGCTCTTGAAGGCTTCTCTTTCAGCGCACAGCATACGCCTTCTCGTCCGGGGAAGTGACGTCCCTGAAACAGGGACCAGTTGCAGTATCAAAGAATCTACAGTACCCAAACACTTCTAAACAGAACTACTGAACGGGCAGTGATGAGAGGGATATGCGAATCAAATGATTAAGGGAAAGCTAATCGTTAATGCAATCGTTGTCGATTTACAAGTTTGGAATGAAAACATTGAGGGTCTTGTTCGAAAGTCGAGAGGCCAGTACAGGCTGTGAGATAATACAGAGATCATTACGGCCTAGGTTCAAGATAGGAAGGACAGGGAGTGATGTCCCATTGACAATGCTACATGTCCACAAGGGAAGGGAAGTGCGAATAGCGACAGGGTCATCTTGTATTGTATTGTCCCCTTTCATACGGACACTGAAGGGGTGGGAGGAATCATGAGAGGGAGAGAGAAAGAAGAGAAAGAGGCGAATGTGTATCATAAGAGAATGACTAATCACAATTCAGTCCTGAGTATTCTTTCTCGTTCAATTGACACACAAGAAATTGTGATCGGCACATGCCTTGATCATTATCAACGTTCAACCTACAAACTTTTCACGCCTTGCTTTAAAAAAAACAAAGTGACCATAACATGATCATCAACATAGCACTCCGATGGGTAAATTTTCAGGATTATTCACATCTTTGAATTGAAAAAATTTCCCCAATGCAACTCTTTTCCGTTATCTTAACGAAAAAAGGATGTTATTGTTATCCGCTTCGTCCACTCTACTTCAAGTATAGACGTACCTGTAGAGGGAAGGGGAACGGGAAGGGAGTGTAGAGCCCTCTCTCTCTCTCTCTTTACTGCGATTTCTGAAATGATTATGGATGATGTCTGACTGATACTATCAGATACGGTAATCGCCGGTACAGTATACCGGGTACAAGAGTTCAAGAAGGACTGAGAACGTTTGGAAGCACGAGAGACTTTATGCAGCTCATAGTGCAGTTCAAGGAACAAGTAACAATAATCAACAAATAACAAGAATAAACTCTTGTACAAGAATTGTTGCCCGGGCCAATACATCAGAACAAGAAGGAATCAATCACAAACAGGCTTATAAAATTACTCTCATTACTGGCTAACATTTGTCAGATATTCTGTGATCGTGTGAAAATATCTCTTCAAAAAGAGTACAAACGCAGCAAAGAGCAGGGAAAGAATCAACATTCTTCCTTGATTCCAGCTCTTCTTGTCCTCGTTCGATGTCGTTTCTTGCAGGGAAGGTCTGAAAGGATTACTGTAAACTTCAACGCAAACTTTAGTGTTCATTCGCTCATCGAATATCACTTACAATACAATCAATAACTGTTGCATAATATTGAACCCAAAGTATTATATCTTTAATTATTAAAAATTCATATGTTTCAACTTCATTTGCCATTGAACAGTTGCATAAAAGGATAAGTCCGATTGAGAATGTTAATCGGTCACCTCTTCTTTGCTTGTACATTCCTGTGCACTTTGAGTGGTTCACCCATCATATGGAATTTGCCAACGGAAGTGATTACAACCTCAAAGACAAACATTCCAATCAAGAATAAGTGACATGTGGGCTGCAATTGAGAATTACTACAAGGACAAACAAGTGAGTAAGCAGTTGCTAATGCTATCGTGATATGCTACAACGGCAAAAGACAGTTCAACCAACCTCAGCCGTGCTGCCTAACCCGCACTCTTTGGGAACCAGAACCTGAAAAAGTAAATGACATCGTTATATTCACCAATGGTCATTCGAATATCATAAACGAAAAAAAATTCCCATTCCTTCAACAAACCTGCTCATAACTCTTTGTGTGTCCAACCAAATGAACTCCATCCGAAGCCTCTTCACAGATAAGAACGCTCTCCTTAAAATATATCCTAGTGCAATAGACAATTGCATTTTGCGAAAATTTAGCAAAATTCTAGTGAAAAGATCTACCTTGCAAATCCATAAAAAATCTTAAATCAGTTTTTAAATTAATTCAATACCTCGGTTCCAACTCTACTTTCGTCGTATCTCGAGTAGCCACGGAAGTACGCACTCATCTCTGCTGTTCGGGCCTCAACACATTCATTGAATTACCTTTACTACAGCTGAAGTGACATCGAATCACTTGCGTAATGAAGAAGTGCCAAAATCAGTTCAACAATCACAAAACTACCGTACCTTTGCTTCCTTAGCCTCGATTCTTTGTAGTGCAGCTGCAGGAGTTCCAGTCCTTGGGTAGAATTGATTGATGAAGAGAGACGGGAATTGGTAACGACGCACGAGAGACATCGACTCAACCAGAATAATCAGTACTCATAAAGAAATGGACAAAAAACTGTTCAAGTGAGTGTGTAAAACACACAATATACTGCCTTATTGTAGTTGTATTATAAAATAATGAATAAGAGTGACTGACCTCTTCAAAGTCCTCCTTCGTCTCGGTCGGATAAGCACAGATGAAGTCTGTTGCAATGTACAGATCGGGCACTCTAAACATATAACTTTCACTTCAGACATTGAAGAACAAGTCCTCTTTGCACATGAATACCATCATTGAATGATATTCATAACTACAGTATCCCTTACCTCTCGAGAAGATAGTCGACTGCCTTGCAGAAGTCGTGGGACGTGTACTCTCTCTTCATATGACGGAGCACTGCATCACTGCCAGACTAAAATGATAAGTATATTCAGAGGAAGTGAATGTTAGCATCAACAACGTATGAAAACAGCATGTGCTTCATGATAATACTTCATTTTGATCACTTTAATAACTCACTTGTATTGGAATGTGCAGGAATCTGTATACTCTTGGATGAAGAAGAACTTCTGCAATATCGTGTAGATGGTCCATGATGTATGGAGGATTGGTCATTCCCAGTCTCATTTTGCATCCTTCGGGAATCACTTCAACCAAGGCTTGTAGAAGATCCACGATCACCTAAATACACATTTTTTGCCATGGTTTTTACCTTTAAAAATTAAATAAAATTAATCCTTCCCATTCTGTCATTAACTCTCGTGGGAAATGTGACAATTGTATTTGGCCCAAAAAGAAAAGAAATCAGCGTAAAATAATAAGTATCACTGTTGCACTGACCAATCCGATGTCCCTTCCCCATGCTCCCAGATCCTCACTCGTTAGCCACAGTTCCTTCACTCCTTCATCGAATGATTGTTTCGCCTGGGCAACCAGATCCTCCAGTGGAATACTCCTAAAAGGAGAAGAATATATTAGGAAAAAATAGTTGATACAGGCAACACAAATCAACTTCAACGTAAAAACCGGATATAGATTTTCAGGAAATATAATTAAATTAGGAGAATCGACCAACCTTAGGTCTCCCCTCGCAGCCTTTGTCTTACAGTATGTGCATCGATTGAGACATCCCGTACTGATAGCCAACACCTGAACAGATCACTCAATAAGGCCGGGCAAAATAAAATAACTACTAAATATTAAAAGGCATAGACACATTCAATCCAGATGTATGACCTTCTACCGTAACTCCTTAGAACTAGACTACTCCTGTAAATGATGCAGCATGGCCTCCAGAGTTCGCGCACAAACAGAGAATGAACGAAGATAGGAGAGAGTGTGGTAAGAGAGGAGAGAACAGAGAAGAGAGAGAAGATTGGGAAGCGCCCTTTGCACTCTGACGACAAGAGCACACGGAAGAAGAGAGAGAAGAAGTATATGCTCATTCCTCTCTATTGAGTGGATATCTCTATAGAATGAGAGAACGAAGAGAACGAAGAGAACGAAGAGAAACCATTCTCCATGCAATAAGAGATGAAATGTAATGGGGAAAGAGACGGTTCTCACATTCTGCCACTCTTACCACCAATGCTCTAATACCGTAACACATTCTCTCCAGTGCTAGAGTCACAGACTTGATAGAGTATAAGACATGATTACAGTATCCCAATGATTCAGTTCAGGAGACGAGGAGAGAGAAAAGTTCTGAGATGTTCTTAGCTGCATTGGACATACAAAAGGGAGAGGGAGGGAGAATGGTCGGGGGAGAAACCGCTAGTGTAGTCTGTGGGTTCGAGACTGAAAGGGAGACAAAAACTATAGTGGGACGTCAGACGATGACATACATTGAGATTCTTGTTTCAGCTTTGATATTTAATGATTGAGGCAATACGTAATCAACCTTTTTTTAATCAAAAAACTTGTACATCGTTTAAAAACAATGTATCTGTTTTTTTTCTTAATTTCTGGGTATTTCAGACCTCAACAAGTGGATTCCTTCTCAGTTTGGGCAGATTGAGTGGTGCATGTGGTCGATTTCGAGTGAGGATACGGACTGGTTTGCCCTCCAGGGAACCTCAACCACAGAATGATCACAAAGCATTCACTTCATTCCAGTCAACGTATCCAGTGCATCGATGACATTATTTAACTGTATTCGTGACCATTTGTCTAGGGAACGCATTTTGGAAATTATAATCTCCTAATCTCTACCGAACAGTTGCCTATCGAAGTGACAGACAGTCGCTCCGACGAGATTGGGAAAGTCAACATTTCCGAAAATGCGTTCCCTATTATCTTCCCTCTCTCTCATTCCTTCTTCTCACCTCTCACTGCCTCTTCTATCTGGTCAATCTGTTTCACTCCCACAATGGACACATCAGAGAGCCATTCTGCCTTCGGATCAGCCTGCAACCAAATCAATAAAGAGGAATAAGGCAAACGTCGAGAATAGCTTAAAGGGACGGTTCAGTCTAATCTGAAAGAACCCCAACACCTGACTCCTGCACGGAATGCTTGCTCGCTTGGGTAGGGGGAGGGCAAAGGAGAGGATGAAGGGAGAGGAGCATCCAATTAGCGCATCGATCAGTTCACTGTAGCGCTATTATCTCTTTCACCTTTGACTCTGTCGATTTACAGTCAACAACAAAGTCGTAGGACTTATAGATACCAACAACTTTCATATTGAGTGTTTTTCACCATAATGACACTGAACCGAGATCTAGAACGAACACTAATTTTCATCGAAGATAAAATGATTGCTCTAAATCTCGGTTCAATGCCATTATGGTGAAAAACATTCGATATGAAAATTGTTGGTCTCGATAAGTCCTACGACTTTGATGTTGACGGTAAACCGATAGAGTCAAAGGTGAAAGAGATAATAGCGCTACAGTGAACTGATCGAGGCGCTAATTGCATGCTCCTCTCCTTTGCCCTCCCCCTACCCAAGCGAGCAAGCATACCGTGCCGGAGTCAGGTGTTGGGGTTCTTTCAGATTAGACTGGACCGTCCCTTTAAACTGTGTTAACTAAAAGTGTACCTCATAACACAGTCTCATAACACACACAATATAAATCAACGCCAGTCCATTTTCGGTAAAGCAAGTGATTTTCTCTTTTGTACTAACCTGACTGACACATCCAGCCATCACCACCTTCTTTCCTTGTTCCTTTGCACTTCGGACGAGATTTACTGCCTGAAAAACATAAGATCGATCAACTTAAGCAATTAAAAAATACATTCAAAAAGGAATAACTAGAAAAATAATGAATATAAGCTGTCGTAACCAGGCAATGTCTAATTGTATTACCTGATCTTCACTCGGAGTCTTGACTGTACACGAATTGAGCAGCCATACATCAGCCTCGGAGGAATCACGAACCACTGAGTAGCCCTTCTGAATTGAACATTTTGCAGGTGAGAACGACAATGTAAAGGTTGGGAACTTATTGGATGAAGAGCGAACAATAGAGGACTATGTCAATACTATCAATTACAATACATTCACCAAGGAGGACGGCAAGAAGGATCAATGGAAACAAAAAAAAATAATTTAATGAATGGATGAAACTTACATGTGCCAGGATGCCTGCCATGTACTCGGAATCGCTCACATTGTGTGCACATCCCCATGTACGCACCTGGAATTGAACAATCTTGCATTAATATTTTAAAACTGGGTGGGCAGACTTAATCATAATATAACCGCCCTTACAATTAAAGTCGGCCCAAAATATACTCATGTACATCGCTTTCAAGTAGAATAGACGACGTCTTTTCAAATACTCAACTTTCAAACGGGGAAGTGAAATTGAACTTTGACAAGTAATAATAAGACCCTTCTCTTCGTCTACTGAATGGAAATGAATGTTCTGTGTGTTATCAATCACCCTCCCTCTTCAATTGTATCAATCTCGTGTCATCTGCCACAATAACACCCATTCGACTCAAATGATACAATGAATGACCAACCCAGACAGATCCGAGTGATTCAGACGGAGAAGAGGATGAAGAAGGGAAACAAGTCGAGTCTCCTGTAAACCATGCTCTTTCATTTTTTCATCATGATAATCAGAGGAATTGTTATTTTGACCAAAATAGATTTCATACATTTTTTGAAGATGGAAAAAAAATTTACTCATTCCAAAGGTTCAACATTATACGGTCGAGCAAGAATAAAATGTGTGACCAACCCGCAGGTCCTGCAATTCCCTTCCTCTCCTTTCTGGGCAGTCTTCTTCTGATTCCTACTTCCTCTTCGTCTTCTTCTCCCCTTCCGGTATCTCCTCCAATGTCCTCGATGTCTATCGTCATCTGACATGAATCTTACAGTAACCTCATCAATGCAAAATTGACATTGTCAATCGTCGCTCACGCTCAGTGCTACACGTGCCCATATCGAAGATTCCAAGGTGCAAAAATATAATTGAGGATTCATAAAAATTCGAGCAAAATTGTTAATGACTATTCGATGTAGGAACAGTAACCAACCTGAATGAGTGTTTAGGAAACTCAAAGGACGGAACCATACACTGAACATGAAATAGACAGCACAGGCAAGTATGGAAATCGGATCAATGACCGATTTCGACCAAGGAAATGAATATAAATGTCACAAGTTGACTT
This sequence comes from Diplogasteroides magnus, assembly GCA_014805445.1. NCBI lineage: Eukaryota > Metazoa > Nematoda > Chromadorea > Rhabditida > Diplogasteroididae > Diplogasteroides > Diplogasteroides magnus. The sequence continues at coordinate 7,582 of JACMIF010001714.1, read as the reverse complement.
TATAATTGTTGTTATGTACACGATGCATAGAGAATCTGCACGAATGAATCAATCACAAATGGAGTGAGAAAAGAGGAAAAGAATGGATGGCAGTATGAGGAAAGAGAAGAAAGGACTACTGAAAGTGAACGATAGAAACAGCTCATGCTGCAGCAGCTATTGGCCAAACTTGCAATGGGAAGAGGTCTGAATGGGCAGAAATAGGGGAAGAATGGCAGGTCTTTCCACTCTCTCTTACACTTACAGTAATCTACCGTACACTAAAAGAAGAAGAGAGGAAAGACTCGATCTTCTTCCGATATCGATTCCTCAGAGGTCAAAATGGTTAGTTGGGCGGTGAGATAAGTGTTGGCAATGGAAAGAATGAGCAGCGAATTGACAATCACAATACAATCGTAGGTGGGAATTAAGCAGAACGTATTACTATACTAAGTAAGCAGATGAGTGTCTGGATAAATTAGCACACTATTAACAAGATGGAGACAAAAGCACATAAAGGGGCAGTTAAGTGCAGACTCAAAAAGGGTCGTTTGTCAAAATGGAAGCTGTCGATATCTTGAGGTACACTGTAGGGCCAAGTGCAACTGGAGATAAATTAGAATCTGAGAGGAGAAGAGGAAAAAGGGGAGAGATTTGAACAGGATGCGGGAAGGGATTGAAGTATATTGACAGCCTATTGATAGAGTTGTTGTCCCCCACTAGATAGAGATGACATCTCAGGACGGGAGAAGGAAGACTAATTGAGTGTATTCCCCCCTAGATAAGCAGCTATGAATGTAATCCGTGTGTACTTAGAGGGAAAGGGGCAATATGCATTGACAGAATGAGTGTACAGTGAATGATAATGATGGCATAAGACACGATCATACAAACGATTGACTAGAAATCCAACTGATTCGCGGCACCAATACCACAAAACTAATATACCTATAGATTATTACTAGCATTAGAAACGAAATAATAATGATATTACAAGGCAAAATCTCTATTGATCTTACATCGGTTGCATCCAACTTCAGAGAGAAATGGAATATACTCAATCTATGAGAGGGGGAGATCAAAGATCAAAAGAGATCATAGATCAAAGGGCAAAAGTAGTGTCATAATGAATGATGAGTGTCCGAATGAATGCCATTTCCCTCCGTGTGTTCTCATACAGTACTCGAGGATCCTCACTCTCACATCGAAGAACGTTAGGGGCTATCACCTGAAATGAGAATAAATCACAGTCAATACTTCCCCAAAGACTATTCCTTGATTGGCACATCTCACACTACTCTTACAAAATGGAAGAATGAGCTAATTGAAGGACGACTAACCATGGCCAAATTGCTGGCATCCATCTTAGTGAGTGCTACACATTCATCCTTTGCAAGAGTTTGTAGTAACCTCAAATCATATTCACATTATACATCTTTTCACAACCAGCGCCAGAAACTGTCATGATACAAAACTAGTTCATTTTGTGCACACTTCAAAAAGATTGATTACAAACCTTATGAGTCTGGCTAAAACGAGAGCATTCGATTGTGGAAGGAGGGATGCGATGTGACAGGCCTGAATAGAGATGAAGATGAAGTGGAAGAATGATCTCGTCTCACTTCCTCTGGTTTCTCTCCTGCATTCAGTGCTCTTTCGTATACTGTAGATGGAATGAGAGGATCGGGCAGTTCACGCAGCCAAGCCTACAATCAACATGCATGATGGAAGAGGAGAATGAAAGAAGTTGAAAGGACATGATGCAAATACAGCAAGACTAACCTTGAGTAGACATGCAGCAACATGAGCGTCAGAGAGGGCGGGTACCAACCAAAGATCCAGACGAGCCTGTGATTACACACATGATTGTAGTGTTCATCTATTGTCACAACTAGGGAACGAAATCCAAGCAGAAGTGCACATTTTTGTCGTATAATTCCCTCGGAGCTGTTGTCTCTCTCGCGTGATAGACAACCGCTCCGAGGAAATTAGAGGAGAGAAATATGTACTTCTGTTTGGATTCCGTTCCCTAGTCATAACATCTCCACGTTTCTCATTGATTAACAATTCAAATGTCCCAATGTTGCAAGTAGCAATGCACATTCTCATTCTGTCCCTCTTCCTCCTTATTTCTAATCCCGTTCACTCGTCTCACTCGGTCGTCCCTTCCCTTCTTCTCACTCAACACTCACAAGGTACCGTAATCCGTCCCCCCATCGGCCTTCCATTCAAGACTCAGGTATTACAATGCTACTCGTTTTGCTCATCGCAGCAATAATCGCTGTGGCCGCCTACTTCTACTTCATCAAGAAGGTATACGGTAGTTGAAATGGGTCAAACTCCTGACACGACTACAGCAAGAGGAGATCAAAGTGGATGTCACACAGCGTAGTGAGCTTCGTCCATCTTCGGTGACCACTGCTCGAGGTACGGTAGTGACTGATTACAGTATTGAGAGGATACTGTATTGAGGACATACAGTTGTGAGTCAGATGAAGACTCCTAAAGAGACTCCAACCAGTGGGGCAGTTACTGCAGGCTATGTGAGGAGAGACTACTCATCTTCATCCTCTCCTCTCTCATTCAGACTCGTCCATCAACATCTGTTCAACGTGAGACTGCCATTGGACTCACTGCGATGACTCCTGAGGTATCCAGGTATTGAGGAGAAGAGGAGGAGGAAGGAGAAGAAGAGATGTGATTGAGGACAGCAATGGGCATGGATATAACAGCTCCACGGGCAGAGGAACCACGAAAGAGTGGAATCGACTCACTCATGTTGGAATGATGTCATTCATATCACTGTCACTCATTGACTCCTTTCAGTATTGGTGCATCAACTCCTGACCCTGCCAATCCTCCATTGCCCGATCCATTCGTTGCTGTTCCTACTGAAGCTCCCATCACCAGACCAGAAGACAAGCCGACCGTTATCAAAGTGGACATGAATAACAACAATAAGTCGGTGCTGTTTGTAGTTTGATCTCAAGGGATACCCTCAGGGCAACTCCATCTGGGAAGTCTGAGAAGGAGACGTCATCCACCAAATCCAACACTCCCACTACTACCAACACGAACACCAACACACAGACGGGTATATGATGACACTACTGTATCCCCCATCTAATAAGAGATCGTGTTGAGACAAGACGAAGAAGAAGAAGAGAAGAAGAAGAAAGAAGGGAGCTGCAGAGGGCGGAGCGCCTTCCTCTTCTACCTAAGATGCCCCCATTCCGTCTGACTGCGAGAGACTCTTCCATTCTCAACAGTCAATGACATTGCGGGTGCTTTCTGAGTAGTTGTGGAGCCCTTCCCGATAAAAATATGATTGATTATGTCAATGTGGTACTGGATACATGAACACAGAAGATATAATGGGGAATACCTTGGCAGTTGACAATTGTTCTGGATCTGCTGCCACTCTGAAGATTCCCTCTGTTGCTGATCCTCCCGCATTGAGAACAAGGTCCACCAGAGTCTGTTCGATCCACGGGACACGCAGATGGGGAAAACGATCGGTCTGAACATTTGTTTTAGATAAACAATAGAACAATACATTCAATAGTCATGGATACGGTACAAGAGTACTGTACGTACTCAATAATAAGTGCATGTGTCTAGATAGTTTCTTGTCTCTTTCACTTTTACAGCGTCCGAAGTAGGAAATCTTGACATTGACACGATAAAGAATGAATCTGTTACATACCTGCATCTCCATGAGATCTTCCAATCTCGCTCCAAACTGTGGTGGATTGTAGATATGTATTCGTGCCTCTTGTACAGTAGTCAGTGTGGGACGGGGACGGGCAGTCGTCTGCAATTACAGTAATCTCATCTAACTAATCACTCTTGCATTACTAGTGTAGGAAACAATAGTATTGTGTGAATTTACTTACCTTAGCTAGCCTTCTTTGTACTTGTGCTGCAAAGTAGTGCACCTACAATATAACAAGGTTGAGTAACGTTGCAAAAGTCGATAACCCTACCTTAACTCCTGGAGGATCCAACACTGAATCTGCGTGTCTCTCAGCGAATGATCCCAATTGTGCCATGACCTGGAAGGAAACATTGACGATTTAGATTACGGTATTCGCTGTAGAACCTTCTTTGATGGAACGGAAAGAGCGAGTACAATAGCCAATAGTTCCCATCCTCTCCGTAGACTTTCTGGTCTCTCGTTACGTGTCAACTATCAATGGATTGATGACTTCTTCTAATGTTGATGTAATGTGAATACCTGTTTCATAAGTAGAAGACATGTCTCATCTGCAACGTCGACCTTCGATGCTGACTCACAAATTGTCAACGCGAGCTGAATCAATGGCACTCATGAAGAAATTCAAACAATACACTAGTTTTTCATGAACATAAATACAATCTCAATAAAACAGCAAAAGCGCAAAATACGTTAATCTATTAACAAGTAATTTAATGATGAATGGCAATATAGTTAATCAAAATGTGTTACCTGATCAGGAATATTCTTTGTCTTCCTATCTCCCATGTAACTTTGGATGTGTTTGAAGAGAACCGCAGCTTCCTAATATCACAGTCAATGTTTACGGGTCAAAGTGTGTGCTCACAGAGTGAGATCTACCAAATATTCCTTCAACCAAACATTTCAATCACACATCTCCTAGATCCATCAACTGATAGCGGCTTTATTTTTGGGGAGGAGCAAACTCGCGCTGTGCGCAAATGTCTGTGCGCAAATGGGTTGATCCCAATTTGTCCGCCACCCGTAGGTTTTGAGCATCGCTTTTTGAACTAGTGGATCCAGGAATAAGTATGATTTGAGTACCTTTTTGAGCGTCTTGTTCGCTGGATCAGCAAGGGGTGCTTTGGGCGCATCCTTACTCCATACTTCACCAATCGAAACTCCTGAAATCATCTTTACCATCAGGGAACAAATAAACGAACACAATTCATTTTGTTTAAGGTTAAAAGATCATTATACTTTCAAACAACATGAATTGTAAAAAAAATTCTAACCGTCTTCATCAAGAAAAGCGTGATCAAGACTCCTTGTCGGGCTGGAAGAGTCATACGGGAACCGATTCCGACTAATTGAGCCTGAAAAAAGCACGCAATCTCACAGTTCCTGGAGATCAAAATCGAAGACAAAAGAAAAAATACTGACTAGGTGTGTCATAGCTTTGTTCGACGGGAGAAGGCGGTCCATAGTGCTCTCTATCCAAGGCAATTGTAATACCTATAACCAGTTCACTTTCACTAAAGGTAACATAAACATGACTAATTTTTTTTTTAAATATGAAAGCAGAATCAAGACATAATAGTGTGAATGAATGATTACCTCCCGCTATTCTCTTCTCCTCAATTCCCACAATTGGATGACCACCCAAGAAGTTGTCCATTCTACGATCCAAACTCATCGCCTCAACAAATTATCATTATTTCGTAGAAAACAAGTGAATGTACCTTGAATGAGGCAGAAATGGGATCGGGCGACTCTCTTACAGTAACCAATCCAGTCTCTGCTGAGATGTCTTGGGCATACACTCTGCAAGAGCAACAAAATTCATTGGAATGTCACAATGAGCTATGGAACAACAAATGGAAATGGACGAACGTATTTCGTGGTGTGTGGTGGCCTGTTCTACTCGCTCTTTTCTCTTCTCTTGCGGAGGAAGAAGAGGAAAGGGAAGATGAGTTCGTCTGAGTCTGCGATTCACGACTCGGATGGGCATTCTACAAAAAACATTGAGGTTTTGTAGATATAAGGTATTTTTAACATGTAACATCTGAAAAAGAATAAATTGTGAATACCTGTAACTTAGACAATGGAATGATGTCAGATGCATCCACTTGTGGTTTCTGCCACACAGTCTCCTTTGATTTCGCATTGTAGTAATAATATCTAAATATATCCCAAATTCATTTAAATTGGTCCCATTCATAAAATCAACGACTTTAGACATAGAAGAATGTGATATTATAGCACAATGTAAACATTGACACATAAAGCTTCAAAGAATGTACCGGTTCGTCCGAGAGTCGAACAGCTCCCACCACTGACGATCGTTCTTACGTCTTCTGAACATGCTTATTTCAAAGAAGAGTGAAAATCAAATAAACGTATTTGTCCATTATTGTTATAAAGGAAGTTAACGACAACAAACTAACAGTCGTGCACCAATCGGGGCCTCCCAACAGCACTCTCCAGTCTCCAAATTGGCGAACATTTTATTATGCGACTGCGGTTCGACGATTTCCACCCATTCGGCACTAAAATCATTCATATTCCCGCATAAGTGATCACGTAAATCATGCAACAATGGGATTAGAAAGTGGCAAATAAGAAAATATACACGTAGATAACTCACTCATCGTTGGCCGATCCATTCATAGTACGTTCGAGGAGCCGTTAGGCCTGCCCTCAAAGCAATCGATGGAATTTTAAATCGTACAGCTTATAATGGCACTGAGAAAATTAGTCAATACACAACAAGACAAGAGTACTCGATCAGGATCGAGAATGGTGCGTTGCGTGTAACTAAAGGAGTCGATCTCTTCCAAACGTCTCCCGCTTTTGTACTGCCACTATTTTGTCTTCGAACGTTTAAAGGACCTCTCTGGTGAATCATTTCTTGAAGTCCTGTCGCGATTTTTACTTAATCAATAAATGTATATTACGGTAAGAAGTACAGTCAAATTTTTCGTTCTTGCAACAATTAACCCCTGTTTATTTATATCGTTGAAGCCATTACACTTTTACGGAGCCAATGCGGGGTGAAGAAATGCAATTGGAAGCCATTCAACGAAAAGAAAAGCTGAAACGCGAAAAACATTTTAAAAATTTTAAATTCGCGCGACATTTCCTGATCCGCAATGTGTCTTTCTTAGGCTCTCCTGCCCTGTAGAAATTTATTTATTCATTTTCCTTTGGCAGATGCACACATTAGCACCGCCCCTATCAAACTGCGCTTCCAGTTTATAAGAGTTGAACATTCACCAGAGGGGTCCTTTAAAATGTCTTCCTAATTTCTCTTAAAATTGTTATATTTTCGCTTTTGTTCATGTAAGCCTGACAAGTGATTGCATTTATAAATTCAACATAGATTTCTACATCTAGACGTATCAACTGAACTGTAATATACGCAGCGGGCAGTGGATGAGCGCAAAATAAGAAAACAATATTGTAAAGGCCCTTTTAGAAGAAAACTTCACAAAAAGGTCGAAACGCCGAAAGATACGTTCAAACGCATTTGTGGTGTGCTTCTTTCGGTTGTTTGACAAACGTCGAAACTGCGAAATTCAATTTTGTATTTTTACTGTTCGGTATTTTTAAATTTCGTTAAATTTTGACTATTTGGAGGATTTTCTTGCCTATTTTTTGGTTAAACCATTTGCCTTGAAGCACTCTTGAGTGTTTCCGCCGCGATCGCGCTATTTCGCCCAAAATCCAGCTCGGTCAGCATGTTGGATGTTTGAAAGTTGCTCTATTGTTGCAATGGTGCATTCGCCGGACATATCGCACAGGATGCCCCACTATGTGTAGGATCATCCAAAAAGGTCAAATCTTAGAATAGCTCTGTGGAAAAAAAGTAATGCAACTTTGATCATGGTCAGTGCGCATTTTACT
>JACMIF010001713.1:0-18717 GCA_014805445.1 Diplogasteroides magnus | reverse complement strand
TGGGAAATGGCTTCCCGTATAAAAAGTCAGCTGAAAAGCTAGGCCCGTGAAATTTTCAGGAAACTTGGCTGACTACTCTTCTCGAACACGTATATCAAGTACGCTAACAAGCAATGCAAAACGAAATTTGTCACGAATTTATAGCTTTTATGAAAATGTTAGTCATGAAACCAATATGAAAACAACAGGAAATATATGATATAGAGTACTTGTACATTGAAATTTGCAGTAGTAATGGCGGTAATGATTAACCGAGGCGTAAATCTACAACATTAAATGTTGGAAAATAAAAGCACGATGATAAGTTTATTCATTCATCCCAATCATCTTCAGTGTCATCCTCTTCACTACTATCATTGAGTCCCATTTCTATTCTCATCTGTTCAATTTCCCTCTGCAGAGCAGCAGTCAAATCATTCTCTTCTCGTTTCACCACCTTCTTCAGTTTGACTCCTGCACAAATCTCTGCCATTAGATCGGACCTTCCAGTATCTATCTGTCGGGCCGTTGAACCAGATGCCTCACACTGTAATAAATCTATTATTAGGGTGTCCGGAAAGTTCCCGGACTTATTCGATTTTATTGAAATATCTCGATGGAAACTAAGTTGCATTATTAAACAACTATTGCGTAAATATGTCCAGGTCCATACATGTTTACCATTGGTGGGTGATGACGTCACTCCTTCTGATGACGTCATGGCAGTCGATTCCCCAACACCAATTTGACCCCCCAAAAATGATCTCATGGCATAACTTTTTAGAAGTGCTCGTAAAATCTATGTTAGATATTCTAAAAATTAGGTAATAATTTCAATAACATTTCTTCGTTGTTAGCGCTCATGTACTCAATCCGCAAGAAAGTTATGGTAAAAAAACTTGAAAATTTCCTCTCCGTCAATTTTGATAGTAAAGGCTCAAAACTTGGCAGGAATGTAGAGGACCGCAAAATAAAAATTTGGTATGCACCACTTAATTTTTCTCAAGTTCATTCATAAGTTATAACCAAAAATTGAATTTTCACGGTTGGATAAGTCGATTTTTGGCTATAACTTATGAATGAACTTGAGAAAAATTAAATGGTGCATACCGAATTTTTATTTTATGGTCCTCTACAATCCTGCCAAGTTTTGAGCCTTTACGATCAAAATTGGCGGAGAGGAAATTTTCAGGTTTTTTGACCATAACTTTCTGCAGATTGAGTACATGAGCCCTAACAATGAAGAAATGTTATGGAAATTATTACCTATTTTTAGAATATCTAACATCGATTTTACGAGCACTTCTACAAAAGTTATGGCATGAGATCGTTTTTGGGGGGTCAAATTGGTGTTGGGAAATCGACTGCTATGACGTCATCAGAAGGAGCGACGTCATCACCCGCCAATGGAAAACATGTGTGGACCTGGACATATTTACGCAATAGTAGTTTAGTAATGCAACTCAGTTTACTTCGAGATATTTCAAGAAAATCTAAAAAGTCCGGGAACTTTCCGGACACCCTAATAAATGGAGTGTATTGTGAGTGGTACCTGATTGTTCATGAGAGTGGATGATGTCATTGGAAGAGGAAGGTCATTGTCTTCCTCATCTATTGAGATAATATTCATACCAGGAATAGGAAGACCCTTTTTTCCAATCAACAAACCTTGCTGCACGGCCGGTGCTGCAGCTGCAGGCATACCGAACGATGTAGTCTTCACGTCAATTGCTAAGCCTCAAAATAAACATATTCATTGTCGCCAATTCGATTGAATGCTTACCATTGCTGGATCGTGGATTGAACACCTCCACAGTCCGCAACAGCTTCTCAATTACTGCGTCCGGTGGATCAATTCCTAAACAATCAATTTTGGCATTTTCGGCGATAAACCATTCCATAAGCGGTCGTTTTCGAACTATAATTTGCATAATATCTGATGTGAAAGGCCGCTCCGCATCGCCAGAGATAAGGAAATAAAAACAGGCAGAATCAGTGGATTTTGTAAATGCGCATAGTTCTAACAATAAAACAACCGGTTCTGGAAATGTGCGTATTTAAAGAAAAGGCCGCTTTTAAGATGTATCAGTTCTAAAAACTAACCGTCTATAGTAGATCATAAACCGACTTACCCTTGCACTCATCAACAAGATGAACTGTTTCTTCCCCCTTCGAGAGAAGAAGTAGAAGAGGGAACCGGTGTGCATCTCGGATGTACGACAGAACATTTTGGCGAACCTCAACAGCCACTCATCATATTAGATTAAATAGCTTTACAACTATTTGGTGTTCCTAGATATAGACGGAGTCTACAGTAGGGATCGCATTATGGAAGTACATTCCTGATTTTACTATCTCTCGCTCTCTCGTTTCATTTCTGACCGGTAGACATAGGACAATAAAGACAAATGAACTGAAGTGCGCAGAGAAAGCGATAGTAAAATGAGGAATGTACTTCCATAATGCGATCCCTAGTCTACAGTATCCTCACACTACCGCCAAACGAGAATAATGTCTCACATTTTCCAGTCCATTCTCTCCGATCCAATTGATTACCTTCTGTCGATTCTTCTTGGCAGTCATATCCCATGGCCACAGAACGAATTGTTTTCGAAGAAGATCGATGACCGGCTCAGTGCACAGCACCTCAAAAGGGACAATCACATGCTAGGGTTTTCAAATCGGTTCTGAAGTGCATTTTTCATTTGTGTAAATTCCCCGGAGCAGTTGTCTCTACGTTTGATAGACAACCGCTGAGAGTGGATCAGACGAATGAGAAATGGAAAACCTATCAAATACTTTCACTCTACTTTATCTTCACTTATAATATTTCTCCGTATTGAATAATTGGATACTATTCGCAAAACGGCAACTATAATAATTGTAATTTCTAATCTGTGCCGCCTCGATGAATCATCATTCAAAGTTTCTTATCTTCTTTATTCCGGGGGATGATCCATAGAGGGATGCCGTCCTGTCGGTGAACTACTGGGCCAGTCGATTACGTGTCTTATATCATGCGCTTTCACCCCAAACCACACAGTTAATTCATAGTACAACACAGGAAAAGCTGTTCCGATTCATGCACTTTAAGTATGTGATACGGAAATATTTCATATTCCACCTTATGCTGCCCCATGAATTCAAAATTGGCAACGAACCGTGGTGACAAAGATGTGTCTGCCGATTGCCTTATCGTGGTGAAGGTAGACAGCGAGTGGTTTCCTGGAGAAAAATTCAAAAATTTTGCACAATTTTCCGACCATTACGAGGTCTTCATTTCGGGTGCAATTGATTATAAATAGGATGTGAAACAGATGCCGAAAGAATGAATAGCTGAATAGCGTGACTGACCTATTAGCGACCTCTGGACACTCGAATGCCTCTCTCATAGCATCTGCAAGGGAACCGACGAAGAATGGAGGCATCAAATGGGAACGAACCTTCCGACCGTATCTGCAATCAGGGTTCATAGGAAGTTTCAAGGGCCCACTACATCCCTGAGAAATTGCATACCAAAAGCTTCACTGGCCGCTTCACAGCGAATGTTTGTTTGATCTGTATTCGGTGTCAAAATCGTTTCCAAGCAAAATAAGCGATTTTCGGACCAAATAAATTCTCGCTGTGAAGTCACCAGTGAATGGCATGCAATTTTACAGGGGTGTACTGGGGCCCTTGAGACTTCCTATGAACCACAACTCTTATAGCGTCCTAGGTATTGTGTACATGGGGAAATGGCTTCCCGTATAAAAAGTCAGCTGAAAAGCTAGGCCCGTGAAATTTTCAGGAAACTTGGCTGACTACTCTTCTCGAACACGTATATCAAGTACGCTAACAAGCAATGCAGAACTTTTTATTAATTTATTGACCACTGTCACGAACAAATTTATAGCTTGTATGAACATGTTAGTCATGAAAGAAAGATGAAACAACAGGAAATATTATATATGAAGAAGTACTTGTACTTTGAAATTTACAAAAAGTGCTGATGGCGACGATTAACAGATGTGTAAATCTACAACATTAAACAATAAAAGCACGATGAAAAATGCACATTCACCCATCCCAATCTTGTTCGTTATCATCCTCTTCACTACTCTCGTTGTTTCCAGTTCCTTCCCTGATCTGTTCCAATCTCCTCTTTAGAATTGCAGCCAAGCTGTTCCGTTTACTGTTCCGTCTGGACTTCTTATCTTCTCGTTTCACCTTCTTCAGTCTGACTCCTGCATGAATCTCTGCCAGAAGATTGGAAGATGGCTGAGAAGGAAGAGGAGCTGTAGTCTCAAACGATTGATTAGGAGCAGCCTCACACTGTAATACATCTATTAGGGAGTCTTTGTGCACTTTTGGTATCATCTATTGTATCACCTATACACGCAAACCACAAGGGCGCTTTTGGTTACTGTAATCTTAAGTGACCCTGTCAAAAAAGCGCGCACTTTTCTGAAACGGTCAAAATGAATAATATACGTTCAAAATTACAGAAAAAGGTGGAAACTAAAAACGTTGTAAGTTGCATTGACCTGTTCCTTCTTCTTTTCTCGTTTCACCACCTTCCTCAGTTTGACCCCTGCACAAATCGCTGCCATTAGATCGGTCTGTCGGACAGGGGGAGGAGGTGGAGGAGGAATGGAAGAGAAATGTGGCTGTCCGAAAACGCTCTGAATCGAAAAAAGTTAAATGCTGTGAAAAATAAATGTTTTGTTCCAATTGCACTCCATTCACATGCTAGCACTTCACATTATTGTCCACTTTCTCTTCCAGTTTTTTCAACAATTACAATTCATCAAATCAATCATTGAAAAACGACTATGATTGAATATTTTCTAAATGCAGCATAAATTCTTGCTTTCGAAAGTTGGGCCACAAAACAATCCTATTACAAGTAATCAATGTGTACCTCAGTCTTTAGATCAGTGAGATCCTTCAGCTTTGCCTTGAGTTCTGCAATTGTCTCTGCAGCCTTCTTCTCTTCTTGTGAGTGTTGCGCCCGTAGTACCTTCAACATCAAGATACTGGTCGAAACACCGAGCCTTGCTTTTCAAGGACGATTTTCATTGTTATAAATATCAATATGCACCCATTAGATAAAAACCATGCAGTGTTAGCGGCCTCTACGGACACCCATTTCATCTCCTTTTCATAATCGACCAAACCCCCATTTTGTCATGAATCTAACCTCCAATTCATCCTGTACTTGTCGATGAGTTGCCATTGGAACAGACGAAGATAACTGCAATGAACGAAGATTACTCCTTGTACATGTACCAGTCTATTGTTATCGTACTTTCTGTCACATCATTATAGATGTAAGATAAATAAATAAATAAATAACCTTATAAGTCTTGTGCACATCTCTCACCTTCTCTTTCAACTCTGCATACTCAGCCTCCAATTCGATGTTTCGCAATAGCTGATCCTGAGCACAAATTCCTCTTCTTGTACGCAAACATACCTATTGAAAGGCAAAAGTAGTTAATCGTACAGTTTGTCGCTAATGTCAAATCACAAATCCTACATTTCGTTCTCCCTCCATCGCATCCAATTGCTCCTGTAGTTCCCTTCGCTTCTTCTGTAAAGTATCGGCCATAGTGGTAGGAATGCAAATAGGACAGGGAACGGTCGAATAAATGAGTGTGTACCTGTAGTTCCTTGATTTGATTCAGTCTCTTTTCTCCTTCACTCGTCGCTTCAGCCGATTGGCATCTATAAATAACTGATCACTCTTCATATTCACACTCAACTTTGACATTCTTCCATCCACATGTTATCTTCTCTACTAGTGTGGGGTGACCGAATAGTAGTTTTAGCTATTTAATTTTTCGCGTCATTCTCTCCTCTGCGCGGTGGTCTCGCACTTGCTAAAGATGACCGCACGAGTAATGACGAAGAGTGGAACCGAATACGCCAAATATCGAATAAGCCGATTATTTCGAATATTTGGCTCACTCTTCACCGTGCGGTCATCTTTACCAAGTGTGAGACGACCGGGCAGAGTAGAGAATTACGCGAAAAAATTAAATAGCTAACACTAGTATTCCGTCCTCCAGTCCTCCATACTATTCTCTGGAAATAAACTGACCTGAGGGACGAAACTTCTGCTCGCAATCTCTCGCATTCTCGAGTCAGGTCATGGATCTAAACAAAAGTGTTTGACTTGAGTGAAGAATACAGAGTTGACCAAAGCGTGATTTGAGAGAAGATCGATGGATGATTTGACCCCAACAATGATACGGCGAAAAGAAAACATGATTATGATTTGCGGGGGTACCGGACCCAAATTTGCCAAATTTTGCGGGGGCGCACCCGCCCCCCTAAATCCTAGGGTCAACTCTCCTGTATAATCGTAAATACCTGTAGTTTCTTGTCAGCAGCAACATACGCCGCGTTGAACTCCTTCGAAAGTATCCCAAAACTAAGCAAGTGGTCACTCATTGTTGAAAGCTTAAAGAAGTGGATTACTACAGCAATAAAGGGGGATGAACGTTGCATGTGAAAGAGCGCGTTCAAGTCGCAGGAAATTCAGCTTGGCATTAAAATGAGGACGTGGTAACAAAACACTGGGGTTTTACTTTAGCAGGTTTACTCTCACAGAAGTGCTGACAGAATGAATGAAATGAAGTGATCCACAGTTCCTCTCAATGAGTTCTGCTGAGATCATTTAAGGATGGGACAATGCCCACTGGCATGTCCTCTGTCCTTATGGCAACAATGTCTATTCCCATACTTGACCTAGAAAATAGGAAAATATGACCAACAGATTCGGAAAATATGTCAAATTTAAAACAGGTCAAATCGGAAAACATGCCTATTTAAAATTGGAATCGAAAAAGATGTCCTGGGCCCGGAGAGAGAGAGGGGCGCGCGAGCAAAGAGCGAACAATCGATCTACTGATTTAGAAAGCCTGCTCGATGAGCAATCAGCATAACTGTCACGCCAAGATGATCCTGTCGGCTATCTTATTGCTCATACAACCTTTTCGATGTTACAGCAATGTCGCATTAACATTCATCTCTTAAAATATAACAAATATACATTTGTAACAAACTTCAATGAGATGACGATTATTAGTGCTGAAATGCTTGTATTTCGCATTGCAAGAGCTGCAGACGAAGTGGAACGACTTAACTTGGTAATATTTTCTGAACTAACTACCGTAATACTGAAGAGATACCGTAATCGATAGAACATATTGTTTCCTGAATTATGTGCCCAATAAATACAGACCTACAGAAATACGGAGATAATTTAATTTAATTTAATTTATTACATCAAATAGATGTGACGACATGTGTAAATATAACACAGAGAGGGAATAAGTGAAGGAAGAGTGAATGGGGGAATGGAAAGGGAGGGATGGGGGCACTCAGGGGAAAAGGAAACCGACGTCGATGGGACTTCTGTAGCGGGAGAGGGCGCTTGCGTGTCTCTAATGCAGAGGGTCGGACGTTACCCTCCGCCATCTAGTCAGTAACCAATCCTATCTGAGACGCCACACCCATTGCCCAAATACTAAAGGGGACTATTGGCTTATATTAAGTCTAGTTAACAAGTCATTATCATTTGAAAGTCGGTCTCTAATTGTTTTAACACTAAGTCCAGATAAGGACTAGAGACCGTGAATTGACTCAGATATTGACAGCCATCAAATTTCATTCCTAGCGGTTGTATCTGCGAAGTGAGGGAGGACCGCTAGGAATGAACGGCTGTGAATATCTGAGTAAACGCACGGTCTCTACTTTTCACAGGACAATATCTATATGTAAATCGATAGTAATATACTCGGAACTGAAATAAACTGTCGTTATTTTCCAGCCGATTTCATAGGTAATTACAGTTTTGTTGAGTGAGATACGCATCGCATGACTAACTCTAAGGTGCCGTTGAAAGGGTGAAAAGAGAATGTCACTCTGGATGGATGCTCTCTTACAGAGTAATGCAGACCTCTCTATCTGCAGTGATCTCTACTAGAGTTGTTCGAACGAAAACGAGAAACGAAAAAAATTATATACGAGACTCGATACTCGTTTTAACAACTTTAATCTCTACACGTTCTCTTCTTCTCAAGAATAGCAAAATATTTATTTAGGTATGGGGAATCGAACCCCAGACTTCTCGCATGCAAAGCGAGCGCTCTACCCCTGAGCTATACCCCCGATGGTTGTACAGGACGAAATGAATAGTTTATGTTATCTCATGATAACATCTTTGAGCCCAAGCAACCCAACCACGATCTGAACAAGAATTCATTCGCATTAGGGTTTCCCCCCTTGTGCTCTCGAAATATATACATATGGAACGAATCCCCGGGACTAGGTCCAAAAATGTCCATTGTAAGAGTACAGACGTGAAGAATGCACTAAATGGCTTCAAGCGACACCCTAACCTAAATTTCTTCTGCATCGCAACCCTATCCAGACCGCAAAGCCGTTGCCGAAATGTGAATATGACGAAACAGCTTTAACGAAATTTCTGTTTTCCTGAAAATTTACAGAGGTTAGCTTCTGAGAAATGCTTACCGCGGAACTGTGAAATGATGGTAGCTTAGCACCCATGGAGGTGCATGTTTTTACCGCATCCGAGTAGGAATAAAAACGATCGCCGCCCTTTGCGTATCCGCAAACATCGTCATACCAAGGCTGGAAATCCTTTGGGCAAGTGGGAGATGCTGAATAGATAGTTCATTTACTACACTAGCTGCTATCGACCTTACCAGCTCCAAATAGTGCAAAAGCGAAAAGCAACATCGCTAACATCATTTTGAAGACAAGAATGAGAGAATGGGCGCGTTTTATCTGTTGTTTGTTCGTTACAGCTGTTCAAACGACATGCGCATCATGCTATCGTAAAATGGCACATAACCGAATTCCAACTCCTCAAGAGCTGTATTCTCTGAGATGGAGCTACAAGCGCTCGACGGAGATTTAGGAGGTTACAATTCCCATTAGCAACTAAATTGGCTGTCTCGCTCTTGAATTTTATGAGCCAGTGACACTCAATAGGGGTTCTAAACCGGTAAAATTGCCGTCATTCTTCTCCGCAACTCAGTGGTCTATCAGGGACCGAAACGAGTGCTCTCCGAAAAAGAAAGACGACGAATTTACCGCTTTAGAACCCCAAATACTAACAGTATTAGTTAACAGAGCAAACTGATGGCTGATCCAATGATCGGAGGAGATGTCATGCAAGTGAATGAAACAAGAAACGCATCTTGTTGCCTTGTTACAATTATTCTCAAGATACTTGTTACTATTAGATCACAGAGCTTCTGCCCTACTCGCATTAGGATTGTCAGCCACCTGAACATTCTCAAGCCGCAGCGCGACCGTGACGCGTCTATGTGCTAAAACACCGCCTAAGCAAGCAAAGACTAAGATAGATTCATGATCAGTTCCTCTTTACCACTTTACTCAAGCCAAACTCCAATGGAATCCCATCATACTAGGCCATGGTAGTTAGAATAACAAGGAAATCGATATGTGCTTCTCAACATTCATACCACGGAAACAATGAACGGAACGACTCAATATGTAATGGAAAAAGGAAATTGGAATTGGTGGGGAATACTAAACACAACATGGAAACAGAATAACTTTTTTATCAAGCATCGCAACATTCGCGAATGAAATCATTGCATTGTCTAAGGGATTGTTGTTCACAATATGGACTGTACAGTTAGTGAAAAAGGTATGGTCATTCAATTCTATCTTTAATTTCGCAAGTAAACGAGTAGTTGCAAGGAGAGAAATTCGTAAAACCATAAATCCGTGAAAATAAATATAAAATGAAACTGTACAGAACGAGATCGAAAATTTGCAACATTGATACATTTGAGAGGGAAGGAATGTTACGCATTAGACACGGAGTCCATATAAAAGTGAATACCAGGGAAAAACTGTTATCCTTGTACTAAGTCTATTTTAGGTTAACCGATGAAGCAGGGATATTCGTGGACAGAACAATTTCATTGGCACTGCTGATTGCACATGCGGACGTGACATGAACATTTACATGAAGGACTGAAAAATGACAATTCTACCTTCACTGATCCATCTTAAGAAGAAGAGACCGTGAATTGACTCAGATATTGACTGCTGTTCATTTCTAACCATCTAACTTCATTCCTAGCGATTGTCTCTGCGAAGAGAGAGACGACCGCTAGGAATGAAGTTGAAAAATATATCAAAATATATGTAAAATATATGAAAATATATAAATGATCGGCTGTCAATATCTGAGCCAATTCACGGTCTCTTTTTTATTAAATTACATATATTTGGAACTCGAGAACGCTCTGCCATCAGCAAAACTAAATAGAAAAATTTGCTCATGAATAATCGAGGTCTGCTCTTTTTGACCTTCTTCGCAGGCAGATTGTCGAGCGACGGCGCTGAAATGATGCGTCTTAACCAAACCATTTATGCCCTATAGTATCTTTGGTGACCTGCATTAAACTCGGGATTGACAAATTGCACGAACAACACAATGCACAATTTGTAAAAGAATCTCAGGGCGCTCATTGAGTTGGTCAATGTAATCAGCAGTATAATTTGTTGATCGGATCTTCAAATGGCTCCTGGGTTACGGTATCGTCCGACTTACATAGATCGCCCAACTCGGAAACCTATTCCTAGAAAATTCATACCAGGAATAGGAAGAGGTGCAATTTGAGGTTCAGATGGAAGAGTACACATTGGAGGTGAATGAGACATTGAAGACATTCGCTGAAAATACATTCGTTTTAGAAAATCAATAAAAAAAGAAAAAGGATAGATATTATATTTAACCAAAGTTGCGCAGGACCACGGTAAAAATATAACTTTTGAATTTGCGGATTCCCGGACCGAAATTTGTTTTTGTGGGGACTCCCGTAAATAAGCCTAGTGTCAACTCTGCTGTGATTTTAAGGGTATAAACGTGGGTACCTGTCTTTCCATGGCAGCAAATGGAGTCTCTACTGTTGGAGCAAGTGAGGATCGACCAGTAGAAGGAGTAGATACTGGAGACTGCAAATACAAGTATTCGTAATAGTGAAATAACCACATTTCATATAACAATAACATCTCACTTCTGGTTAGGGAGAAGAAGAAATTTTAGGCAACACGAGCATTACTAACAACAATATATATTAAGCACAATACCTTGTCTGAGTCTGTATTTCCTTCTGATGGAGCTTTCTCAGCGGCAGAGAGATCCGTCTAAAATAGGCTGCATTCAAAGTCTATCAAAGTGCTATTCTTATCTGCAGTTCTAAATTCTTTTTATTTCACTTCAGATTCCAATTCCCTCACTCGTTTCTTTAGTACTTCCACCTATAAAATGACTGTAAATCAACTCCGAAATCCGAAAAATAATTTTCCCCACTTCATCTTCCTTTTTCTTCTCCCATTCATCGTCTTGATTCTCCACTTGCAACTGTTGACTGTGGCGGATCCTGATACAGTAACCATAAGGAATACAGTACTCAGTCCTTTTCACTCACTCGGCCATTTCACTTCCCAACTGTTCTCCATTTCCATTCGTTCCATTCACTACTCCAGCCATATCTTCTATGAGGGAAGAAGCCTTTTGTACCCAAAGAAGAGGCACTTCTGAAGAGAACAGGATCAATCAACAGCCAAAACACAAAATAGGGAACAGAAAGGATCTTCTGAGATGAAAAATGAATAAATTGCCCTTTTCCAATCAACAAACCTTGCTGCACGGCCGGTGCTGAAGGCATTTCGAACGATATCCCGGCTGAGGGCAGAGCGGTACCGAAGAGTCCTTAATCATGTTTTTATCTTCGAGTCGTCTAAATGCAATCAGAACCATCCTAATTATGAACATTACCATACACGAATCCGCCTGGTTTCATGTTTATCTCTAGAAAGGTGGAGAGACTCCCAAACAGCAAGCTACAAGTGCATCAACTGCAGAAACCAACCAATCTGTGTTGGCTGAGCATCGAATAGTGAGGGAGCAGGAGCGGGTTGGTCGAAAGTAGTCGCGGGTTTCGCTCCAAAGAGAGTCGTAGTCCGTTGAGGAGACGGTTTGTCTGAATGACTCACATAAAAGTTTTCCAAAAAAAAGATGTGTACTGACCGAGTCCTCCAGAGGTGCCGGGTGTGCTCTGGCCAAAAAGACTCGTTGTTGCCGGTTTCTGTCCAAACAAACTCGATGTTTGCTGCTGTGGCTGTCCGAAAAGTCGACCCAACCGATTGGATAGAACCGATCTTTTCTAAAAATCATATTGTCAACCCTTTGTCGCACTTTAATCCAATAATACTATCGTTTAACAATAAATTGTCTGATATTTCGAAATTTCCACAATCTACAGTAATCTGATTTATGCACTATATACCTTGAGATTGTCTGAGTCTATCTCAGCTGCATAGACACTCGACAAAGAATTCTTAAATATGCAACATTGAATGTCCATCAAAATGCTATTCTTACCTGCACTTTTTTAAAATCTCATTGCATATTCCGTCATTCCTATTTCATCGACCAAAAATTCCATGATGATCACCTGAATATTTAAACATCAACATGACTTGGCGCTGGTATGGTTGAAGAGTTCATCCCTGCTCCGCCAACACAGAAGCACCTAGACATCGAAGGCTGCGCTTCCCCCGGGGGGGGGCAGAAATTGAAAGAGGCTGGGGGAAACAGAGATCAGTCGAAAAATTGAGAGTCTGATGGCTGAGTTAAAATTAATCAGGGTATTCCAAATTTTCCCCCTGGGCTGATCCTAATTTTTGCTCGACCTCTCTAAATTTTTTCACCAGGGGTTTTCACCCGTGTCATTTAGTGAGAAACGTGAGCATGGCCAGTAGTGTGGGCACAACGATCCCAACAGCAAAATGACACTCATTTTGTATCTGCGTCCTCCTTTGCCCGGTCGTCTCCTTAGCGCAGAAACGACCTCTACGAATAATATTAGACCGCTGGGAATCGCACGATTCCAACTAGCATATACAAATCGTTTTCAGTTTGTATGCGACAGAGATAATACACATAGGAGAAGAAGAGGGGAAGGGAGAAGAGAAAGAGAAAGGGCGCGCGTGAGCAGTCAGCGAACAATCGATCGAATTCCAATAGCTCTTAGTTGGTGGCCATATTCTACGCAGAGGGAAAGCTACTATCGTTTAACAATTTATAGGTCTGATATTTCGAAATTTCCACAATCTACAGTAATCCGAAAGGTTTTCGCTGGCTAAATGTGAGCGTATTTTTCGCTGCTAGGAAAATAGTTAACGAGAAAAGATGACGAAAACACACAGCGCGCACAAGTACTTGTATATTTTACTATTTTAGTGAGAGAGATTGAGAGGAGAAACAAATAAAGAGGAGAGAGACAATTCGGGCGCTCACAGAAGACTAAATGAGTGAAATGAAGTGAGCCACAGACAGATGGCAGTTCCTCTGAATGGGTACCGCTGAGGTCATTTATGGATGGAACAATGTCCACTGGCATGACCTCTGTCCTTATGGCAAGAATGCCCATTCCCAAACTTGACCTAGAAAATAGGAAAATATGACGAACAGATTCGGAATACATGTCCTGGGATAGACTCACACAGGTCACAGTGCTTGAGTCCAAAAAGTACTACAAAGGGAAGAACGTCGACAAAATGAGAGTCCCTTCGATTAGTCGTTAGAATGCAAAAAATTATTGGAGGTATGGGGAATCGAACCCCAGACTTCTCGCATGCAAAGCGAGCGCTCTACCCCTGAGCTATACCCCCGATGATCAATATTGATCTAATGGTACGTGTTCTTCTCTCATGTAATTCAATAAAGGCAAGGCACCTCATCCACGATCTGAATCGAAGGGTTCACATAGCCACAGAATCACCCAGTGCCGTAAGTTATGTATAATGTCCCTACCAATGGAAACTGGTGACAAGTTCTTGAGCGTTATGAGTGCTTCTTTATTTATTGAATGAGGGCTACAAGACTCATAAGTAAAGTAACATTCACATTACATTGCATTATTTATCCATTCATTACAATAACATCACCGCAATAATGAATGGATTCCCATAATTTTAACTAGGGTGGCGCAAACCGGTTCCGGGATCCCACTGCTGGAATGAATGAGTCTCTCTTGTTCCATGGGAAAGTAGAATAAATTAAAAGTACAACGGGATCCTGTTGTACTGATGGGATCCCGTTCATTGGCCTCTCCCTCTCATTCTAGAGCGGTCGGTCTTCGGGATTGTGAGTGAACGTGCGCATCATTTGCTCTCGTAGTGTAGAGGTAAACGATTACACTACAATGACAGCTTGATGGAGTTTCAAGTCTTGGCGAGTAATATTTTAAGTTTTTTGTTGCAATTGCTTTATCTTCGCTTTAGCAAATGTGTTAAGATAATAATTCCTTGTAATGAACGCGATACGGACAGGTATACTTGGGAGGGGGCATAACCGGCCAACGCAACAGATCATGGAAGAGTGAACAATCATGAACTTGAAAATGCAAAACAAATATACAAATGGCAGTATTCGATGCAAACGTTTGATCTCAAAAGATGAAGCGACTGCAACCAAAATAATTAAAAATGTAACTCTGAAAAGAGTTGAACCTTCGCCATGTTGTCATTGTAGTGTAATCGTTAACCTCTGCGCTATGAGAGTTACATGACCGGTTTCCCGAACGGACCGATAGAAAATGAACGCATACATTCGCTCGCAAATTCCGAGGTCCGTAGCCGACCGCTCTGGAATGCGAGGGAGAGGCCAATGAACGGGATCCCATCAGTACAACGGGATCCCGTTGTACTTATAATTTATTCTCCTTTCCCATGGAACAAGAGAAACTCATTCCTTCCACCGGTGGGATCCCAGGAGCGGTTCCATTTGCGCCACCCTAGTTTTAACGATCTGGGCTGGGCGACGAAATACAAAATGATCAGTTCTCGACTTCCAGAACAGTAAAGTGCCATCCTTCAATTTTTCCCGCTGTCTTCACATCCCACACTACTCGCATCTCGTGTGATGTTCCATTGATGACCGTCCCTGGCGCCACGTGACCGGACAGTCTGGAATATCGTCTGGTATCAATAGAGATCTCAATACTATTCACAAAGTACACTTTCTTATCACCAATTCATTCCGAGCCATTGTCTATCTGCGCAAGAGACATCGGCTCGAAAATGAACTAAAGAAGAAGAGTAGACGTTCGTTGAGTTTGAATTATATAAAAATTCACGTTGCGAGGAGATTTGATCCTTCGGAACCGTCGCAGATTAGAACTTTATGACAGCACAGATGGATGTTGAAGGATTCGACGCGTAGAGCGACCTGAGATTAGGAATGTAGGCAGACACGTCTCCGACGCGAGAGTATTATGCATCCTGTTTGAACTGTTATTCCCACTACGCGTCTCACTCCTGGATGCCAGCCTGGTTTCTCATTTTTATGTGCTATTTCGTTGCCACGGAATATGTTTCAAATATGACATATATAGACTAGAGCAACAGTTCAGTTAGGATGCATAATATGGATATAACGAAAACCTTATTCGTTTGACTCTTCGCTTTCACCGTGTACTCGCATTTTCCATGCTCAACTCTCAGTGGATAGGAGGGCGAGTAGATCTGAACAAGTGCACGTTGAATCGATTTTCTTGACATAAGCAGCTCACGTGATCATCTTTGGAGAAGATTTTCTTTTGGGAGCAACCAGGCTGCTGCACTTGAATGCCTAAAATCAATAAGTTCTCTTGAATGAAAAAGTTCAGGATTCATTCAACAAATAATTAGTAATATCTAGTGTGGGCGGTCCGTATAATTCTAACCTCCCTAACTTCTCCGTCACTCATCTTCATAAATAGATCGCAGCTCGGGAGAGATTTGATAGGTTAGAATTAGAAGCCCAGCTCTTAATGATATACCTGACAGTTCGCAAATGGATGTTCCATTGGAAAGGTGGTCGTCGCATTGAGGGTCTGAACGTAATTTGCAATGAAACTACTTTATGGTAGTCCTTGAAACAATGTTGACCTTTTAAAATGATTTTTAAAAATCTCGGATAAGAGAAAAGATACACTATCTGAGAGGACTGAAACCAAGGCACAATAAAAATTAGCCATATCTAAAACTTTTATCTCTGGTGATTGAGAATTCAAAGCGGCACATCTCACTGGCTGAAAATGAGTTTGAGAAAAAGGTATGGTAGGAAAAATCATGGAAGTGCGGACATTTACAAATGACAACTTCCAAAGACAGTTTCGTGAGGATTGCTCACTAAGGTTTGCTTATCGAGGCGTTATGGACGGTGACCTCCTAGCCGTCAAACTTCATTCCTAGAGGTCATCGGCTGTCAATAACACCTCGATAAGAGAACCTTAATGCTCACCGAATGGTGCTCGAATGGTGCAAGTTATCGCACTGACTGCACCGGATGTGTCAAGCGACTTCCAATGGCCATTGATTGCTGTGTACTGATGCGATTCGGAGCAGGACTTCATCTCCTCATCTTCAAGAAACATGAAAAAAACTGCCGAATCCGCTTCAAAAACTGTCAATATTGGTATTTTTTAGAGCGGTTTTGGCAGCTAT
The DNA here is from genome assembly GCA_014805445.1 of Diplogasteroides magnus. Classification (NCBI taxonomy): domain Eukaryota; kingdom Metazoa; phylum Nematoda; class Chromadorea; order Rhabditida; family Diplogasteroididae; genus Diplogasteroides; species Diplogasteroides magnus. Next base: position 2,190 of record JACMIF010001713.1, on the reverse strand, counting down.
TTTTTGGGTGCATGCCAAAAGAACAAAGAGCACTAACCGCCATTGAAATTAAGATAGTCGAATGGTGTGTTGTCCAACCAAGAGAATTCCATTGAACCTAAATTAAGGTAAATTCGTATTCGAGGCACTTAGTCCATTCGTCATGTATCCACTCTCAGCGGTGCGGTTGTTTCTGTATTTTACAGACAACCGCACCGCTAAGAGTACAGACGTGACGAATGCACTAAATGGCTTGCAAGCGACAGCCTAACCTAAATTTCTTCTGCATCGCAACCCTATCCAGACCGCAAAGCCGTTGCCGAAATGTGAATATGACGAAACAGCTTTAACCAAATTTCTGTTTTCCTGAAAATTTACAGAGGTTAGCTTCTGAGAAATGCTTACCGCGGAACTGTGAAATGATGGTAGCTTAGCACCCATGGAGGTGCATGTTTTTACCGCATCCGAGTAGGAATAAAAACGGTCGCCGCCCTTCGCGTACCCACAAACATCTTCATACCAAGGCTGGAAATCCTTTGGACAAGTGGGAGATGCTGAATAGATATTTCTTTTGCTAGACTAGCTGCTATCGACCTTACCAGCTCCCAACAGTGGAAAAGCGAAAAGCAACATCGATAACATGTTTTGACGACAAGAATGGGAGAACCAGTGCTTTTTATCTGTCGGTATTCGTGGTAGCTCTTAAACGACATGCGCATTAGGGGGTTCAAAATCTGTAAATTTGTCAACATTCATCTCAGTCGCGCGTTTGTCTTATTCCCTTATAGACAACAGCGCGGCGGAGAAGTATGACGATAAATTTAAATAGTTAGAACTGATGCGCATCAGGCTATCGTTAAATGGAAATTCTCGCACTTGCATTTTACGAGGCAGTACTACTCACAGTGAAAAGAGCAGACCAGAGATCTTCAAACGGGGTTTAAATGCATTTTTCTTTCTCCAATATATTTCGATCAGTTGTCTCTCACAGCTGATAGAGAACCGTTTGGAGTGAATTTGAGAAACGAGCATGCATTTCAATACCCGTTTGAAGATATCTGGAGCAAACTGCTGGCAGATCCAAGGAGTAGAAGGCAGTCAGGTGAATGAAACTAGAAACGCATAATCTTGTTACAATTACTCTCAAACAGGCGTGAAGATACTTAGATCACAGAGCCTCAGTCCAAAAATTTCTGCTAAGAAAAGAAATTCGACAAAACGTGAGCATTCTTGTTTTAGTTTTACGAATGCAAAATACTTATGGAGGTATGGGGAATCGAACCCCAGACTTCTCGCATGCAAAGCGAGCGCTCTACCCCTGAGCTATACCCCCGATGATCACGAACGATAAAATAGGTCGAGTTGTTTCTCAAGTTATGCCTTTCACTCAAGGCATCACATAAGTATATTCGGATAAAGAAATGGATTCTCCGTACAGTGATGGCGCCAGTGTTATATATTTGTAACAATTGCGTATCAAAGCCCAAAGCAAACTTTCGCAATTTCTCTCACCACTTTTCTTCCAAATCACTCTCTTTTCCGCAGCAGACATACGTTTTTGGAATATCTGCAGGTATTGGCTGCGGAAAACGAGCTTTTCATGATGGGCATACCTGTCACATTTCAATGTGTTTTTCCTTCTCCATCGTCAGCAATGTGCAACAAAAATGCTGTGAACTATGATCGGCGGAAAGACTATTGTCTATCTATCACATTTCCTATATCCATAAAGGTACAGTTGTATTATTGGAACTGTGAAAAGCATAATATAAAATAGTCGCTCTGCCAATCATAATGTGAATATGCAGTGAAATAATAAAATGTACAATTACTCTGTTGCAAAGTATCTGCGAAGGGGATGCAGGAGTCAATTGTTGGGGTGAAAGGATGAATGGCAAGGGATGTAATATATAAGCGAAGTTGGAATCGACATTTGACAGATTTGTTCCGACAGGTCAAAATGCACTTCAAGACTCTTTTTCTGCTCATTACATATATACATATATTGTTTATCCATTCTCAACGGCAATAATGAATAAGAACCAATTTGTTTGGGGGCATTAAAGAATGGTTTAACCCGTCGATGAACGATTTCTCGGGTGGTTTAATCCTTAATTAAAGAATTGGGAACGATTACATTTTTGTCTATTAGTTGGATTCGATTTCGGAATATAGCAGAAGTTGGTGCGTTTACAAGATCACATGGTAGAT
>JACMIF010001712.1:5777-21937 GCA_014805445.1 Diplogasteroides magnus | reverse complement strand
AGTGATGAAAATGACGTGACTTTGAAAAATCATATCTCAAAAACGAGACAATTTCGTGTAACCAAAAAAATCACAGGCCATCAGGGTCCAGTTGGGACCCTCCTATAAAAATATGAGCCATTTTGATTATCATCATGCAACTTGGCCAAATTCGTTGAAAAATAGTCGACCCTTAGCTGAACGCCCTTATATACATTTCCATATTGGCTTTTGGAATTGCGTTGTGCGGAAGTGTCGTGATCCCGTAGCATCTCTATTGGAAAAATACAGTAACCTTTAGTGTCGGAACGAATAGCGCAGTTGAAGTATCGATCCACGATGCAAGACCGTACTCCTTCTGTGGCTTCTGCGTTGTCAGCGACTGAAATTATGGCAGTAGTGAAAATAATTACTCTTCAGCAACAAGCATACACTTAAAATTGCAAAGTAACTGTTATCATATGCGGCAACAACAACAAGAAACTGGCTGTCCATTTTCATTTCTTGTATTCGCATACAACATCCGTGACACAACATTGAGACAAAGAGTGAAAGACAAGAACGTCGAGGGCTTTTGCGCTATCATGGTGAAATGTACATTTGATCCGTGAGACGACGACAATTATGGTCCAAGTTTCCTTCCCACCATAATAACAAACGTCAACAACAATCTTGTTTTTCAACCGATCTAAATACTCACCACACGTGCTATCGCCAGGCGTTCGCGGTCTGAGTGCCTGAAATTGATTCTTATTACATAAAAGTTACAAGTATTACTCAGTTTCGAATACTACAATACTCGTCTGGACTAATTACAGCATGCCTCTCTTACGTCGGTCTCCTATCAACGGTTCCCGGTAGGAGAGGCGTCTTCATCCACACGGGATCGGCCGATGTTCCCAAGTCGTCGGTAGCCAGAGTTCGTCTGAAATACACATTTTTATCATGTACATTATGACATGATTCGTATCGCTCATCTCATGCGATCAAATCATGTCAAACACCCATAACCCGTTTTGCACAAGTTAGACACGCCCGTCTGTAGCGACCGTTCCCATAAATTAAAAAAAAGACATGAAAGTCCTGTTGACTATATGTTTCACGGGTGTTGTATTTAGCAAAACGAGGCAGGTCTGCAATAGTCGAAAGGGGTGGTATTAACATTATTTGAAAAATTGTTAAATAGAGCTATTTTCGTGGAACTGACTCATCAATTCACTAATCCGACAAATAATGTGGTTTCCGCATCATTTTCTTTAGATCGCATCCCTATATTAGCCCATTCTTGCATATGTACTGCACTATTCGAAAACAATGAATAATGATATTAGAAATATGACTAACCTCGTGCTCTCGGCATCAATAACAGCCCGTGGCACTACGACTTTTGCGTTGCGATGAGAACGATCCAATTCGTCCAGAAGGATGCCCTGAATTATACAATTGAATTGCATTGACTACCTGGAATATTCATGTTGCATCTGTTCGATATCTAATGCGCAATCTGACCATTTCGATTAGAAAGACATAATTATGAGGATGTATAATACGACCTAGAGTAGCAATGAACATCTACTTTAAAAGCGCAAGGCTCGGTGTTTCGGCGCCATTATCTCTATACATTCAGGCCGGATAGTCGACCATTCGACATCGTGAATGCAGTACCGTATTCTTCATTGATACTTTTCTAATACTAGCCATTAGGTATATTCAATTAAGCTTTATTAGATATTAGATGTAATAACTGGAGCGATTTCAATAAACATCTGCCCAAATAAGCCTATCCAGCAACTCCAAATCACCAAGAAACAACTCACACGATTTGGAAATATTCCACAACTAGGCAGTAGTGGTAAAATGGTTCCAACCCGTGTAGTTCCAAAATTGGAAGTTCCAAAACGTTACTTCGCCGAAATATGACATGATTTGCTACTATAACTAACCGCTCTCTCGACGATTCCATCATTGGCCTCGACTATTCGATCGAAGAAGTGCTCAAAGGCCCTTTCGTGACGGGGAAGACGAGTACGGGAACCGGCAGAAGTGAGAACATGCGATATACTGTAAAGAAAGGATACTGTAATACTGTAAGTTACAGTATGTGACTACTACTAATGTACTACTGTAATTGGAGATACTGTAATGAGTGAGAGCATAGAGATACGCGTTGTCAGTGAGAACAAAGGCAATGTTTTCGACCAAAATAAATAGGTGAATTGGGACATGGAAGATGCAGGATTCATCGAAATAACTCAAATTATTTTTAGTTTCAAAGATACTCCGTTTCATAGAATTATTTTCTTTCAAGGCCTGGAAGGTAGGGGCGCCATGTACTTTTGCGCCATATTGGTGAATTGGATACTGCAGATGGATGATGGCGCATCTGTCCATTTTACCGTTATGGCGCAAATATCCATGACGCTGTCGATCATCCCTTTGAAGATATCAACTCACAGTTTGGTCACTCTTTCCTTTTGTTTGTCCATCAACTTCGCGAACGTTCCATACGACTGCAGCAACTCGAAGTCACCGCCACACCTACAAAGGATTACGGTATGTCAAATACCGTACTCATGGAGGATATTGGTCAGTTTTGTCCCTATGACTCCACACTACGATTAAGATAGAATTGCCAGAGGCATCTTTCGTTCAAGTACTTACAGCAGAAACATCGATCAACGATTGTGGGATACCGTAATCGTTTACAGTAATCAATCGATAATCTCACCTGGGAAGACCATTCGACGCACGCACGAGTGCCGCTGCCGCTGACATCACGGACTGAACATTTCATGTTTTAAGCATTTTCACATACCACCCGGGGATATATCGACCAACCAGCATCTACTTTGCATTTATGACTTCACTTCGACAAGAAATCACGTACTTTGACAAATTAAGTAGGGTGTCACAAATGAAAGTAACATTTGCCACCGACACACCGTTGCACTTCTTGACATAAAATAATCATCTATGGGATTAATAAAGGGTAGATAGCGCAAGTACAAAATTTGCGACAACAATACCGTTCCGCCTTGTGCCTGTAGCGATGTCACCTTTCTTTTATTTCCGCAAAGATCGAGTGTTTTAGCATGGAAACCCCCTTACCTTAGCCATTGCCTGGTCCCTCTTTATCTTCTCCTCCTTCTCCTTCATCGCCTCCTCTGAGAGTGGCTCTTCCTCATCCGAGGCCTTTGACGGTTGGGCCGCCGCTTCAGAAGATGAAGAGGCCATGCCTGACAATCAGGGAAGGGATTACGGTAATAAGTTCACGAGATAGCCATTCCAAACCAGTAAAACACTGCTCGAGCACAAGATAAGCGACAAGAATAACACGAAATCTGCAGGTATCTCAGTTCGATTCGAACGAACTTCAGGCATAAAACTATTCAGGATTTCCAAAAATACTTTATTAATGGTCGACAAAACGACTGGAAGAACTAGGAGGGACTTTGTGATTTGGCGAAAGGTACTGAATACACCCGAGAAAACAAAGCATAGTAGAATAATTACACAATAAATTACTAATTTAGATACAATACGCGAATTCCCTATTTATTACAAACACTCAAAACGGTCACCCGAAGGCTAAGGACTAAAAGGAAAGCAGCGAAAAGAGGGAAGGGTAAGCGACTCTGAACCGAAAGAGAGGGAATAAGCGAGGTAATGGAGACAAAATGGGAAAGCCAAGGGCCGGGACCAAATAATAGCTGCAGGGAGGGAATTGAGCATATTCAATAGGCAATTACAGATAAGAGGGCAGTGTGACTATTTGTCATTTAAAGGGTAGCTGCATATATTATATATTAAGTCTACATTCACTATAAAGAAACAATTTGTGCAAATTAAATACAGTGTATGCAATAGACTAAAAACATGAAGTAGAAGAGGCAAAATAAATACAGTTGTTTCGCTTCAATGATTAAGAGGGATATCAAGCCAGTAAATTTGTTGTCTATGGATGGGCTGACATTTTGAAACTTTTGTTCAATTTTGTTGAGTTCCAAAATGTTACGTTCCCGGATGGGCAAGTTCAGAATGAATCAACTTCCCTTACAGTCCCGTTGGTTCATCATCCTCCATTCTCCTCTTCTTATTCACTACCGTAGGCGGAATCCGCTGGTAGAGTGTGAACTGGCCAAAGGTACAGTGTCTGCAAAGGGGAAAATGTTGACATTTCGATTATTTAAACAAAAAACGACGGTAAAAATATGTATCATGTCTAATGAGCAAGGGATTTTTTGCTGCAAAATTTTATATGAATTAACTAATTTGAAAAGACAAACAGGCGAAAGACAAAAGTGCCATGGACTCTTGCGCCATAGTGATGAACTGGACACTTGCACCGTGCACCGGCGGCGCATCTGTCCACGTCACTATTACGGCGCAAATGTCCATGGCACTCTTCTCCTTTGCCCATACAAACTGACCCATCAGACACGAATGGGACGAAGAGTGCCCTCAGCAGCCAATGACTGTGCGAGGGAAGAAGGAAGGAATGACGGGCGAGGGCACGGAGTGTAGAGGCCTGGGAGGGGGGTTATCATTTAGGGTTTTTTTCCAAAATATAATCGGTGAAACATATCCGAACTCGCAGTCTTATTGCCACCCCTAGTGATAATGATAGGCCGAATAAGCAGAAGCGACTAACTGCCAAGTTACTGCGAAACAATGCAAAGTCTCAAATAACAGTTATCAAACAATTGATTTCATGTTCTCCATTTTCATCAAATGCACGGGAATTGTAATTCCATGATCAACTCTTGAAATGGTTGTAGCAGACAAAAAATAAAGAATAATAGTACTCTAACTGAAATACTAACCTGCTCGCAACAAGATATCTGTGTAACTTACATGAGTGACTCCATAGTTGGGTTCCAGTTCAGTCTCAGTCTTCGTGTCCAGGTCCACAATGTAGTCACACGAGTCAAAGGGAACGTATCTGAATAGAAAGGGAAGAATAAAGGAAAACAATGGTCATAAACAATGAACAATAGGCTCCCTTTGCAAAGGATACCAATTTCAATAGCAAAGCATTTACTGAATTCTTCTACACAAGAGCATCATGGACATTTGCGCCATTGCGGTGACATGGACTCTTGCGCCGTGACAATGACTACAGTGCTGGCGCATAGGCATACATCAACACTATGGCGCAAATGTCCATGGCGTTCTTATATTTGACCCTTCAAGTCAGCATACGGACTGCCAAAGGACTCAGGCTAGGATTTGATACTCTGTAACAATATTTCACCTCGTTGGCTCCTCTCTGTTCTCATCGTTCATCTCCGTTGGAATGGCCCTCGTGATTTCGGGAATGCGACCCTGCATATAAGTGACATTGTTGAGGGTCTTATAATCATAGCGTTGGCTGCGTGCGGAATAGAAGACAAAAAAGTAAACATATACAGCATATATCGATCTCTGGTATCTTAACCTTACTTGTGCCCAACAGTATCCTGCTTCTAAGCAATGACCCTAGTGACAAATCAATCGATACTCACCTCTGGGAAGTACTTCGGCAGCAGTCCCCTGAACTCACTGCGAAGGAAACGCAGCTTCACTGATCGCTTAATACACACAATCAATTCAATTGACTACGCAATAATCAGAGACTATTCGTATTAAAAGTTCCATATGATGCACTGTTATAAAATTTACACCAACTACTAGAGATTTAGCAAAAATGTAAATACGGAGGACATTTACACTTGAAACTCAGAAATGTGTACCTTTCTGCCTTTACTGTCCACAACTGAAGAAGGAATTAAGAACGATGAAGGGAATCGATGCCATTCCTTTCCCACACAGACAGAAATCGGGTCCTGAACGGATCAAGTCATACATAGGCGGAATTTTAAACGAATAACGATGTCATTCAGGAAACGGTAAGTGAAATGGAAAAAAGCCTCCGGCATTTTGCCATTCTGTACAATTATTAAATATTTTAAATGAATTGAAAGTTTACACTCAATTGAAGTAAACTCTAGACTATAGTTTTTCAAATTGGAGCGCTGTTGCGGAAATTCAACTGGAAATCAAGAGTTTCTCACATTTCTGATGGAGAAGTCGAGGTCGGACTGCGCGTCGACGAAGTGATCATTCAGTGACTTGTACACCTTAATCGATTCATTATAATCAGAGCCGTGGTGAATCGAGGTATCCCTTTGACTATAAAAATGTACATTTCGATGCAGTTCAATACCGTTTCCCTAACTCGTGGAACATCGAATTTAAAAGTAACTTCAGCATATCATCTTCCCGATCTCTATACCAAAAGTCAAGGTGAATCGATGTTGCACCATGACTATAAATATGTATATTTCAATTAAGTTCGACATCGTCAGCGTAAGTGGTGGAACATCAAATGCAAATGGGAATTCAGAATATCGTCTTCATGATAGCTAAAGTCATGGTGAATTGTTGTACTACAATTACTATGAGTGTTTATATGTCAATGACGCTCATTAAAGTTTAATGAAATTAGAACAAAAAAAAAATATCTTCATTGTCAGAATATCGATTGTCAAAGTCATGGTGATTCGATGCACTACCATGACTATGAACGTTCGTATGCCATTCCAGTTCAATAGCACGTGCGTTTTCGGTGTTCAAACATAAGATTTTAAAAAAAAGTAACATCATGATCCTCATCCCACCTCAATTGCCCCATTGTAGTTCCTATGCAGACTGTAGATTCGGCTACACGAGATGACAATGAAGAGACCGAGTATCCAATAGGCGGGAGATGGAATGTTGAAGTGACGAGCAAATCTGAATAAAGTAACCATTATGATTTTTGATCCAAAGCCTCGAATGAGTTTATCGCTTCAGCACATTTGACTTATGTCTTATAGAAGACGTGAAACATAACTGTCGGGGGACAGCAACAGAAAGAACGAGTCACTAGGTAAGCAAATATCTGATCAGTCTTTACATCGCTTCAAGATAAGAATGTGACAGACTATGCATGCTGTCATATAGCGAGGACAACAGAATAGTTGTGCCATTTATCCCCTTCCACTGATCATAATATGTTATTAGCTAATAAACACTTTACGAGTTCTATAAATTTGCAACATCTTTGTTGCGGAATTGTTATTTTACGAGGGCATGAAACAAGAGCAAGAACCAATTGCCCGAGCAAACGAATCCAAATAATCAAAACTAGGTGAAATCGAACCGATAAGTGACCATAAAGTAAACGATGTACTACGTTATCAATGGTTTCTTCATTCACGGTAATCATAATACTATTGAATCCTCTCGCGTATTTGCCCATAGCACCCATTTTGACATATCATTGATTGTGAGTCCATGAAGAATCAAGTCTTCAATCACAAATTCGAAAAGGTCATGAGACCCAAAATATTTTTTTTAAAAACCAGGTGCATTCGCACCACAAATAGCCCATGAAGGTTAACAATGCATAACTTTTGAGTGTTTGGCTTATCCCTTCCCCCAAAAAACAACAATAATCACAAAACTATCAAACAGCGCAATGTAGTACTGCTAATACCGCCAATAAAATACGAGTTTTTTTGTGAGCAATCGCCGGGGGTTGCACATAGTGATCATTTCCAGGAAACTGCGGTACTTCTGCTAATGCACTAATGTAACGTCGGTTACTGTAGTATATTATCCAGCTACAGTAACCCTACTACTGTACCGTTATCATACAGTAGCCTACAATACGCAAGGGTGCGGGTATCAAGACAAGTTCCAAAAAAATACCCACCTGTGAATAGCATCGAGTGCAATTGCAGACAGCAGTCCAATCAGATGGTAGACGGGGAAGAGGAAACGCTCCTCCTGAAGGGAAAGAGAGGGATATGGTAGAGTATAATATGTAGTTTGAATAAAATCATAATGAATTGCCACCGATTTTGAACTCGAAAACCTTTAAACATAGACCAAGTGAAACAAAGATTTGACTGGTATAAGTGTAGTACCAACAGGGAGGAGTTGCGAACGATCGATTAGGCAACAAAACAGAGATGAAATACAAATAACAGAGATTAAAATCACCGGGACGTACGAGCAAATTAATTTGTTTCTTTTTACTTTGCGTGGTCCTCTAACAGAGAGCGTTGTGTAATTTGCGGCTTCCCCTTCGACAGTCACTGACGAATTTTCGTGGTCTTTTAAAATTTTTACAATAGTTCTCGGGCCCCTCTGGTAAACCACAGAATGTGCTCATCACTGCACGAAACGATCTTTCGCCCTTTAACATGTAATCCCGCCCAGGACGTCCAGCCGTTTTCAGATTGGAAAAGTGGAAGCGCATCCGGTTTCAATCCGCCAAGAAATTTATTTTTTTTTATAGAAAGACGCTCCTCTCTGCAGTGCAGTCACCCCTTGGTCTCGTTCAAATGTCCACAGTGCAACATCAAACCACCAGTGTTGGCAGAGTGCATCCAAATGTGTGTAATTTCTTGTCTCACTATCACGCTGTTGTCTATGCAAAAGACAACAGGGCGCAGAGGGCAGGAAAGCATGGATTCACTAAGCCTCGGCCAAGGCTAGTCTATTATATAGAATCTATACGCACTCTTTTAAGTTAAAACTGTTGTTTATGGGAAACTCATTGCTCACTGAAATTGTCGGATCGCCTACAGATACCTTGAAATATCCACAGTGCAACATGAACTCACCTTGTGTGGCTGAAGGAAGAATACGAGAAACCACGCAGACACAGCCAGATACGCGAGGGCAACGGGCTGCAGTCTACGATAGAAGGACGGGGCGAGGGCTGTAAGAAAGGGAATTGAACGATATTATTCTTGTAAACCAAATTGATATACCGAGTGCGAACACTTCAACTAGCTAACGACTGTGCACTTTCTCATTTGTAGGTTATTTCGTCGTTTCTCTGACTATTAGTCGTGATTTTGAATTGGTTTCATGTACAATAGAAAGAAGCTAACGTTCAAGCTAAAATGAATATTCCAATTTCATCGTCAGCTATTGGCGTTATCACGAAAGATGTAGTAACGGTTTACTGATGTCTATTCCATCTATGGCATCAAATAGTGAACGTGTTGCACATCTCAACAAAGTTTCAAAATCATTTGTAAATTTTGAGGAAAAGAACGGAGAATCAACTTACGAATGCCCATAATGGTCTTGGCCGACTTCGGCGCCGTGAACAGCGTGTTGTTGAGTAGAATGGATCTGAATAAACACAGTACAGGGTCCGTAAATAGCTGCAAACCGGAAATTAGCAACTTGCTCTAAAAACCGGATGTCTACTAATGATACTGTAACTCACAGGGGCAGTGCGACGATCCAGAGTACGGCGCACACATTCCAGTTCAGCAGCAGATTCTTCACGTAGTATCTGAACGAGAAAGTGAAGAGGACGATAAAAATATTATAGCTGGAATATTGAACAGCAAGGAATCTGTCAGTGATCCAGTAATAGGATTCAGAACGGTAGTAAAGTGCATTTCTCATTCATCTAATCTCCGCGATGAGCTGTAATCTATCGATCGTAGAGACTACCGCTCTGTAGAGATTAGACGAATAAGCAATGCACTTTACTACCGTTTTTGAAAAGCTATTCTAGCACACTCATTAACTCACGAAATAGGCTCCACTCCATACAGGTCCGGTCCGTGGCCCGAAAGCACGTTGTACAGAACGATGTTCAGAGGAGCCTGCAAAAGTGATGACATTTAATTGCGCAAAATGTTTGTTGAGTAGATAAAAAATAATAAAATGTTGGAGCTAAATGTTTCAGTTAAAATTCCTAATAATTTACAGCATGTGGACCGGCAGATTTGAGTATCAGGAACAAATAATAACGAATTACATCATGTCTTTTCGCTTACAGAGCGAAGTATCTTACACGACAAATTTAACATCAATTCCGCATCTTAAGGTCGCAACTTTTTAAGAAGTATAGGTCAGAATTGATAGATATAGCAGAAATCTATCAATGTCTTCGGATTCACAATACATCATGATCGGACTAACCAGTACTCTCTTTCCATAGTACCAAGTGTCGAAGAAGAGAAGAGGGAATCCCACAACGAGAAGAGCGATGAGAGAATGAAGAATGAAGTGGTGAAGACGATGACGGATGAAGGCGTATCTGAAAATCGGAATAGGATCATGTTTATTTCCGAGAAGGACATGGTTTTGTTTTTGTGATTACTATTGAAGAGGATTGTGGGCTAAAAGAATGACTGTGAAACATAACTGTACCAGGTAAAAATATAAAAAGCGGCTAGTAAATTGAACCGTTCAAACTTGTAAGATTCATTCCACATGGGGAAGGACTACTGAATTCTAGTTCAGTTGAACGGAAATGTGATTCATTAAAAAAATAAGAACAATCTACTCCACAGCCGGGCAAGCGCTCGTGTACTTTTCGGTGTTTCAAGTCAACATTCTCAACGTCAGTCATTCGGTTGGGGAGATAATACTAGTCGTAAGGGTACGGTATCTACAGTAACCTACACAAAGTGCACTCACACTAGGAATGTGGGCAGTCCCAGAAGTGCAGCAAACGGCCATCCAACCAGGGCGGACACAGCGATGGCCATCGTCGACCAGAAACTGCAAAAAAGAACAATATAATCACATTTTCATAAATAGTTCCTCAATTTGATACGATTTTGTCACCACACAACGTACAAAAAAAGCGAAATGAACTGATGCGCCGTTAGTATGATGAGAATCATGGCGGATCTCTGTATTTCACAACAATGGCGAAAATGTCCACTGTTCCCTTGCCTTTCGCCCACTCACAGTTTGTCAGCCAGTAGAGCAGCCATGGCGAGTGTGGTCAGTGTCATGGCGAACGATGAAGGGAGGAAGGCAGAACTGAAATGGATTGGGTTTTAGAGGGTATAAAAGACACAGCAAATACAACAAATATCCATGATGGTAAATAGACCAAGTGAAACGTAAATGCACCAGGTAATGCAATTTTATTCCATTATCACATCTCGGTGGAATTAGCAAATGCACCCAATGTTTGGCTCAAATATCAACGAGCTGAAACCTATAGTCACCTAGATATGAAGAGTCCCGCTGAGAACATGTTGATGAGGAGAAGGAAGCGGGCGATGGAGACACCCAATCGGGAGGCCACAACCTACAACAATGCACACATACGTACGGGTGGAAGACAATTGAGCAATGGACATTTGCGTCATATTGATGAAGTAGACAAATGAGCCGTGAATTGATGGCGCAACTGTCCACTTCACCATTACGGCGCAAACATCTAAGTCGCTCGCGTCTTTCGTTCGCACAATACTATCGCAGGGTCTTTGGTGTATGGTGTGATCACCAAATACCAATGTGCAACGAGATGCTTAGGAAGTGGCGTTTAGGAACATTATGCTAAACGACGTTTTGAAACTGAGTGCGAACGAGCGACAGCATTTTGGAACCATTGTTCTGCTTTCAAAGGACCACTCAGTATTTAGTACGCAAATGAGTGGTAAGAATTGCAGAGATTTGAACAACAATTAGAATGCGAGGTGCGCTTTCTCAAGTCTTATGCCTAAAAGCTTTTATTTCATCATTATGACGCAAATGTCGTCGGCGTGCAAGCCTTTCACTACAGTCTGCTGTACATGCCTTGTCCCTATAACATAGATTGCTCTTTCCAATTTCAATACTATTGACTAGGTAGCAACTTCCCGGGATAATTTCTTCAAGAAATGCAAGAGATGCAACACCAATCCACCAAGTAGATCATAAACCTGACGAACGCCAAAGTAGTTACGTGTATATATTTATGATCAACATGGTGAAATGATGTTGCATGTCTTGAATTTCAATGCGATGCAAAAAGAAGAGTTCATGTTCATGAAATGCCCACATCTTCACTGTACCCACCTTGTACAGTGCAAAGTCAGCCAGCATCGTGGTGAAAGCGATGAAGCATCTGCAAATCAGATTGTGATTATAGATTAGTATCTTGGCGACTATGACACACAACAAAATTATTCAGAGATAAGCCATGGGAAAACCAAAGATATCAGGTGAAAGACAGGAGCGACATAGTAATGTCATGGGCACAAACACCATCGTTTTGGTCGTCCTGAAGGCGTAAGTGTACATTTTACTGTTATGGCGCGACTACCAATGGCGCTCTTGTACATTGATTTGTATATGAAGGAGAGGCACTACTATTGCAACTGCTGAAGCCAAGAGGCTTTAGTATGTTGCTGTTGCACAAAAGCGCATGTTGCAATGCATTTTTCTGTCGTATAATTCCCTCGTAGCAGTTCCGAGAGACTTGGATGACCGAATTAGATGTAACGCTTGTTTTCCATTCCCTACTTGTGATCATGGAATATTATCTGGGTGAGTCACCAAGAGATTAGGAAATCCAAGCAGAAGTACATTTTTCCCCTCGTCTGATTCGCCTTCGGAGCGGTTATGCATCACATGAGAGAGTCAGCCACTCCTAGGGAATTAGACGATAGAAAAATGTGACTTTGCTTGAATTTCCTACCCTAGTTAAAAATGGTGACCATCAGCGGTTCTAAATCGGTAAATTCGTCGTCATTCTTGCCCGCAGCACAGTTGTCAATCAGGGCGTGAGACAACGTCACTGTGGAAAAGAATTAAGATGAATTTACCGATTTAGAACTCCTAGTGACAACGACACACAACGAAATGCAGAGACGAGCCATCGGAAAAGCATAACACGAAAGTTATCTGGTCAAAGACCAGGGCGCCATAATAGGGAAATGAACGCGCCATCGCTGTCGTCATCCTAACGGCGCAAGTACATTTCCTCATTATAGCTCTCTTGCCCGCTGATTATTTATATTAAGTAGTTTAGGACTTAGACGGCAGTAGGATAGTGCTATTGTAGTTGCTAAAGCCAAGGTGCTTTAGCATGTCGCTGTTGCACAAAAGCGCATGTTGGAATACACTCACAAACACAAGAAAGACAAGGTTGTTCATGGCACACTAGTGTTTCAGGGAGAGTGGCATCTGCACAAACGACAATTGCACAACTTTTTATAATGAAATTTGACAGAGTTGTGCAAATGCCAGTTGTACATGTGTCACCCTCCCGTCTATCACCCACGATATCGAATTCACTACGATATCAGATGAAAAGTACCGTACCTCATGGTGACAAATATGGCGATCTTCGATGGAGGAAGGAGTGCCTTGAGGAGACCGGCAGGGAGTGAATGGATCCATACGTACAGCCATGATCTGCAACAAAAACCTTCTTCGGCTTGTTATTTAGAATACAAAATTTTTTCCTTCAAAACCACAGTTGAGAAATTCATTGTACCTATGCATTTACTCAAAGCGGTGATTCCCCTCCCTCATTTCTTCTCCCCTTCAACCGTCCGAGCGGTCGCGCACTCAGTCATTCCCTCAGAAATGGACTCACAAATGACTTCCACCAGGTGATTTCAATGATTACATACGACATTTAATAGTGATCTTACATCAATCTCGTTCGTCAGCCAATACTCAGTCTCATATCATCCTGCCTGATTAGCGTTTCACATGCATCATAATTATCTTCCCTCTTGAATCTAACGATAAAACTGGCATTTCTAGTAAGAATGACAATAAATCGTCCTATTCGACTAACTGCTAGTCTTCTCGCATAAGGCGAAACCCTCTGCAGATCGCAAAGATTCGTGTCCGAGATCGCCTCTTCCTCCCTCGCCCACTCATTCGCCCCTGCCTGCCACCACTCCTGCTGCACTATTGGATGCCCCACACAGGTGGGAAAACTATCGCCGACCGCAACGCATGGCTCCGACGCGTTGCGGCCCTATTCGGCCAATCTTCCTGATGTTCAGGCAAATTGGATCGCTCGCATCCTCATGCCCCGATGGCAGAAGCACCATCACAAGTGAAGAAGAAGTGGGCCAATATTCTAAGACCAAGAATGATTTCCCTCCTATCTTCCCTTATTGACCCCTTCTCACCGGAAATTCATAACCATATTTAACACTTAAGATAAAGCAGATGATATGGAAACCCCAGATGATCCATGTTTCGCCGATAACATATAGCATTCCTCTTATTACACGCAGCAGTAAGTCCAGCATGGTTATTGCTCAGTATTATAAATAGCAAAAAAATTCGCCTTTTCCACAATGACTACGAGTATGCCGTATTTGCAAGCCTTTCTGTACCCGTCAAAACAGCCATTCCTCTAAACTCTTACCACTACTTGAAGGTATAGTTAACGTACCTGATAGCATAGTCCGGTGAGTACTCCCACGTCTGGAATCCATCTCCGTACAGCAATAGATGCAATGGCTCCCAGTAGTTGTACGCCTGAAATATATCGAACTCGTATTTGGATCAGGATAGTTCCTCCGTAATGGTTCACGGTTCTTAATCTTTTGAAGAGAAGAAAATGAGATGAGTGCAAGAAAAACATTTTAGAGAGTTAAATTTCGCCATGTTTACTAGTCACATTAATTTTTAAAATATATCCAACCTCATCACAATCAGAAATTCCCGACCACAGGGCAGCCGAGAGGCGCAGTGAGAAGAGCAACTGCAACAGCGATTTGTATTGTGTGACACACCAGCAATCACATACTTAACATCTATGACCATGAATCGTGATCAAGTAGTCAATTCGTGTAATGAAATCACGTGGCTAAAATTAGATTGTTACAAGCAACCTTGATAACAGCCCCGTCAGCCGGTTGCCAGTCCACATCCAGATCAGACCTCGTGAACCACAACTTTGACACATTTGGAGGAGGATTGTCCTCATCGGAAGAACGACGCTTCTCACGGGGACTGAATAGGAAAGGGTGAAAGACAGCATCGTAATGGTGAAATGGATATATGCGTCACCATTTACGGTATTATTATGGCGCAAGTGTACATGGCGTCGATAACTCTAGTCCAAATTAACATCAAAATGTCTACTATCTTGCACTCTCATCTCGTTGATTGAAAACGGTCAAGCAATAAGCGTTTTTGGTTGATCATGCGACGACGAATCACAGGCTGTTGCTCACAGTACCAGCGATTCGTAATTTAAGAGACATCTTCTGTAAGGGTGGACCACCCCTTTGCACAGTTTCTCAACTTTTGGTCTCCGAATTGGCCAAAAAACTTGGTTTTAGAGTAAATCGACCCCGTAGATCACGAATATGAGGTCCGTTTGACACGAAAAAATTTTGTTGTCTCAGGGCATGAAATAAAACCGAAAATTCGTCAAAAATAGGTGAAAAATCCGATCTGTAAATTTGATGTGGCATTCAAATTCTGGTCCCTAGGGCACATTATCATTTAAAAATGAGACTTGTAACTTCATTTTGAAGCTCATTTTTAGCATATTGAAATTTTCAAACGGCCGTCGTGTAAAATTTTTGCACTAAGATCAACGAGATTCCATCATTTTTGGAATCTACGCGCTTAATTACACCATATATGTGAATTTCAGCCAAATCGGAGGTGACTGTTTTGCTCCACAGTAGTGAGATTTTGCTCATTTCCTGGACAGTCGTTTTTTCGCGCGCGCTCCTCTCCCTACCATCCCTCTCCCTACGCTCCCTCTCCTTATCCTTGTCAACGCAAGCGTCTCATATTCTGGTGATGCAATGACTAAAACTGATACAACGGACTGACACCAAGAGCAGCATTATTTGGTGCTTGGATCGTTTGTTATGAATCTGAAAAACAGGCATGTCGTGAGATGACGATACGAACATCACTCATTTAGGATTTTTTAAACTTAAAACCAGGCTTCACTGAGGCACATGCATGCCGGTAATGTAACAGCACTTCAATAGTGTACTGCATAGGGTTTATGCCAGCTTCACTTGTTTAGGTAGAAAAAATGGGCGATTTTTTGAATGAGTGATGTTCGTATCGTCATCTCACGAAATGCGTGTTTTTCAGATTCATAACAAACGAACCAAGCCCCAAATAATGCTGCTCTTGGTGTCAGTCCGTAGTATCAGTTTTAGTCATTGCATCACCAGAATATGAGGCGCTTGCGTTGACAAGGATAAGGAGAGGGAGCGTAAGGATGGTAAAGAGAGGAGCGCGCGCGAAAAAACGACTATGTCCAGGAAATGAGCAAAATCTCACTACAATGGAGCAAAACAGTCACCTCCGATTTGGCTGAAATTCACATATATGGTGTAATCAAGCGCGTAGATTCCAAAAATGATGGAATCTCGTTGATCTTAGTGCAAAAATTTTAC
>JACMIF010001711.1:7078-18165 GCA_014805445.1 Diplogasteroides magnus | reverse complement strand
CACCCCCCACAACCCCCCCCCCCCGCCCTCCAAACAATCAGGTTTTTTTCATTTTCACTGGTATTTTTCACAAAATGAACTATTTTTCAATGATTGAAAATGTTTTGTAAAGAGGACGTCAAAAATGAATGTTTTAAAATCTTGAAAATTAAGAAAGTTATCGTACAGCAAACCTTGTCGTCAAAAATAGTCAAGTATCATGACATTTGAGCCCAGCCGAAACAACTGGACAAAGTAGTGACAGAGGGGGCTATTCCTGGTCCAGTCTTATAAGTACTTCGTCTTAACTTTCAACACTTCTGATTTTCATGATCGTTGATCATGCAGAATATGTATTAGAAGGCACGCGAGCGTGTGCATGTTATATGTTTTGATTACATTCTGATCCCTCACCCCTTGAATTTTACATGGCCAGTCATTTGCTTTCTTTCTCTCTCAATAAAGCTACTGATCAGCAAGCAGTGTTAGGTACCTAACTGTACCGAGTCAGGAAAACAACACATTCCATTAATGCTCTTTGAATACCGTATTTGCCTTCTCCTTTCGTCGATCGCCTAAACTTCATTATTCTTCGACGGATATTAGTCGCAAAGCAAGAGGGACACGGGTCACTATTCCATTTTTGAAAGGAAGGATCATACTTTAGTTGCACAAAGTGGAGTTTTAAAAACCGCGAACAACAAAGTGAGGAGCGCACGAGTAAACTCTATCGAAAAGTAAAGCAACGTCTTTGCGTCTTACATATGTTGCAGACCTCCCGAAAATAAGCTGTTGCTTCTTTTTCAAGCTATACGATCTAGCCTAATATGAAAAAACAAGCAAAGAATGGCCGACGAATCCCGACTCATGCATCTGTATAAGGGAGCCGGCTCTTTCATTTTGAGACACGAATCGCATGCGCGCGGTGTATTGCAAAAAGAGTCAAAGTGAAAAAAGAAGAGATAGAAGAAAAAGAGTCCTAGTAAGAACGAATATGAGGTGGCACACCTTTTCAAAATTGTTTCCCAGCTCTGAAACTTTCAGGGTAGCACCCTTGAGGTATGGGAGACACTTCAGCCGCAATTTCTGCATTTTCACTCACTATCAGTGTGCCACACATATCCTTCCACCCGTGCTCGATTCCGGCTCCTGTAGGACCAATTAATCATCATTCTATGCGTCAGAAATGTGTAGCGTGCTTTCCCTGGAGAATTTTTTGATTGATAATTTGCTTGTCCATGAGTTTGACAGACAACAAAAACACTGGTGAGATTGTGATTGTTAGCGATCTCCCACCTGGATAGTTTACTCACTGAAGATTCGTCGTAAACCGTGCATAGTATTGTTTTCGCAGATGTCGCTTCCGCTCCTGCTGTTATTCTGGCTACCGATAGCTCTTGGTAATGTTATTCTAAATTCACTTATAATATTATACAATGGCCGACAGTTTGTGTATTTTATAGGTTATGTTTCAAGGCTAATACAGATATATTTGGAGATGTACCCCCTGTGAAACATAACCCAAAAGTGGTCAAACTGCCAACCATATCAATTACGGTAATCGAATCGTTTACATTTGCTGTTGCTTGTGACGTCATCAATCTATGTTTAGCAACTAAAATAAGTGATTTTTTGAAAGTTTTGCTACAGCCGAGAGCCCACTCTGCAATGGTCGAACAGTTATTCACATGAAACAGGGCGAAAACAGTCGCACATTCGGCGCAGCCCTTGGTCTGTGCGAAAAATACGAGTGGGAGTATGAGGTATGGCATTTACATTAATTTACCCAGGGCATTGTTCACACACGTCATAATATTCATTTGTTTTAGTGCAGAGTATAAACTCTATCGTAGATATCAGTTATTCTGTAAGAGTGGACCTCCATAGCACAAACCTTATACAAAGATCATGATTCACAGTTATTTGTTTTAACAATATAAAAAGTATGCGTTCATGCAAAAAGCCCAAGTATTAGTAGAACACCCAAGTGTCTAAGCGCAACCTATTAGACGAGTTACTGAGATTGAGTTTTTCAGATTATCTTGCCAAAGGATTCCAACGTCAGTCGGATCTTCGAAGTTGTGGCATTCAAGTACGTACACTGAATCAACTGCTTCTTGGAAATTTGAGCAAACGTATCACATACATCACATTCAATTACTCTCATAAATATTGTTCTCCTCGATGTCCTTATACTGCTGACGCAATTGATCCTGCGCCAAGAAACGGTTGCGACCACTGAAATATCGTTATTACTTCGCTGGATTCGTTGGCGCACTCACGCCTCGTATTGTCGCGCTGCCTTGTAGATAGGGCCAGAACGAGAGTTTGTTTATGGGAAAACTTCGAAAATCTTGTCCTCATTCTTTGAAGTGGTGAACATGTTCTCGCTTGGATTTCCTTCAAATGTCGTTATTTTCAAAGTTCTAATTGGTAAATTCTTAACAATACCTGCAGGAGACATGGTATGTTCTGATCTTTGCTCTCTCCTACCGTGAATTCTGTTATATAAGGGTTGATATTACTTGAAAAACTACATTAGTTACCTGTAATTATTTACGTTCTGAAGTCTGTAAGCATCTGATTTGGCATCATTGAAAGTCTGGGTCTATAAAAATCGGTAGATATTTCACAAAATGGAAGGTCCCGGGGAGATTTGAACTCCCGTCGCAGGATTCAGAGTCCTGAGTGCTGACCGCTACACCACGGGACCACGAGATCTCTTCTTCTCCTTTCAACTCAAGAAAAGTGCTATTGAGCCGGTTGATTGACAGCTCACTCACGGGTACGACAGAAAGTCATTTCTCTCTACGCTAGAGATAGTGCTGATTACGTACAATGCTAGTCTGATCGGGTAAAGGTCGCATAAGACGGGAAGTTCCTTCCACAATAAGAGAGACGAACTGGAAATTGTATATAAATAAAATAAAAAGTCCAAGACGCTTCTTTCTTTCGTCTGATGCCTCTAAAGGTCATTTGATTAAGGAGTGTATGCTGTAACTTTCACATTGATGTACAAGAGTTTTTCATTGACG
This sequence comes from Diplogasteroides magnus, assembly GCA_014805445.1. Classification (NCBI taxonomy): domain Eukaryota; kingdom Metazoa; phylum Nematoda; class Chromadorea; order Rhabditida; family Diplogasteroididae; genus Diplogasteroides; species Diplogasteroides magnus. The sequence goes on along the minus strand of JACMIF010001711.1, from coordinate 15,151 downwards.
GCAATGGCACTCGACACATGATTGAGAGAGAAAGGTTCGATATATTTTTCATAATTGAATAACACTTTTGAAAAATAAACGGCTCTTCGGAAAGTTACACGGGGGTTTAAATCGGTAAAAGTTACATTTCTCATCTCCGCGGAGCTGTTGCCTCTTGGCATATAACCACTTCGCACAGATTGGATGGATGAGAAATAAAATGCGATTTTTACCGATTTAGAAACTCCAGTTTGCACATTAAGGTTCAATTCAACTGGATCGATTCACTTATCCGAAGGAACTGCGGGCGAAGTATTTATTGGGTATTCATAATCAATGGTAAATATAAGATATTTTTCATCCGTCTAATCTCTGTTGAACGGTGGACTGTTTCTTATGAGTGATCCCCAGAAAAAGAATGTCAAATGCACTATATTGATCTTGAAACCTCCATATTGATTAGAAATCGAGTACGGTTCCGCAGTTGACTACGACATCAATCAATCTCTTATCTACACTCTCGATCTTTGAGAAATAATGATAAAAGCGATCGAAGTTCATTCATGAAAAGAGAAGTGTACGCGAAAACCCTATCACTTCCAATCAAAATCCTATCACTTACAATTAGAGTCCCCAATGAATTGCTCGAATTATGGGCTATCATGGGCTCTAATCGGCTATCGTCCTTCATTCTCTTTCATTTCCCACTACCATTGCGGTAGGCAAAGGATATAAAGAAACAAATTGTCTTCTTATTTGACTAGAAAATGATACGACGGCAGGTGTGAAGGAGATGAAATGAAGAATGAAGTGAGAGAGCAACGTAGCCCGTTTGCGGATTGGTTACGTAGCCCAAATGAAACTCTAGTCGCCATTAGGGTTTCTAAATCGGGAGTAGAGTACATTCGTTTATTGTCTAATTCTCGAAGAGCGGTTGTCTCATTCATGCAACAGACAACCGCTCCTCGGGAATCAGACAACAGACGAATGCACTCTACTCCCGATTTAGAAACGCTAGTCGCAATCATTAAAAAAATCTTCAAGAAATAGTCATACCTACCTACATATGACCTGAACATTTTCCTGCAATTTAGATCAACGCGAAGAAAGACTCCGGTCCGACTTATGGGTCTTCAGCCGAGGAATCTTTCGAGGCTGCCATTCTGACAACTAGTGAGTGGGAACTACATAGTGTCGGGTTTTCCTTGATTTGATACTTTTGTCAATGTTCATCTATCAAAGACAAATTTTCAAATTTTCGAAATGGCCTTTATGTTGTACAGTAACTGCCAACAATAACTAACCTTTTGGTTAAGTAGCGGGCGTGCTGATAGTTCGTTTAGGATGTATTGTCATTGTTTCTATCATATTCATTCCGCCTTTCAGATGGTTCAAGTTGCCCTTTTCCCTTCGTGCACCTTTCTCCAGGGAATTCGATGATCATCTGCGATGCGCTTTACCTGTGACTTGCAAATTAACACCACTGCAGGCAAGCTGTAGGGATTCCACGACGGTAGTAGAGTGCTTTCGTCTGTGGTGCGTCTGTGCCGGCCACCCCATCTCCGACCACTCGCCAGCATCCGGATATGCCACAACCATGTGACAAAACCGAAGCATGATTACGTGGAGCGGTTGTCTATCGCAAGAGGATGTCCCCACCGATCTTGAATCGGGCGACAGAGGAATTCACTCTACTACCGTCGTATGCATCCTAGTCAGCTGACTGTGCTTTACAATGGAATCATACAGGGTGCGTCACAATTATCGGGACTGGTGTTACGAAATTCAAATATGTAGAGACCGCTATGTAGCTAGCTCCGCGGACGTTGCGAGCGACACATATTCGCTAAAAGTTGATCTGGTTAAATTTTTACATATTTTAGGCTCCATCATTCGCCTGGATCACATCAAAAGCATTAGCGAAACTGAATGGCGATATTATTTTAATGTCTTCACCGAAGACGAAATCATCTCGTAAGTTGGGCTCATTTCACTGACGGTGAGGAAAATTTGCATATAAAGACTGCCTAGGAGGATTTCAGATAGGATTGTATAGTAAAATGGTAAAGTAAAAGTTTTTCGGCCTTTGGAGTGTTTCACCTCGGGCGACAGCTGCCAACGATAAGGCCGGTTGTCGCAAGGCTTTCTAAATAGGCAGTAAAGATCATTTCTCATTCGTCTAATTTTCGCGGTGCGGTTGTCTCTACCTTCGACAGACAACCGCTCCGAGTGGATTAGATGAATGCACTTTGCTACCGATTTAGAAACCCTTGTTGCCGCCAGAGGTTGTCTAGAATGATGTTGTCTTCGACTCACTCGACATATGTCAGCTCTAAAGAGATTTGTGGATATTGCCCCATCATTATGCATACCCGTGACCACACTTTCAGTTTCACATCTGATAAGACCTTCCGCAAGGCGAAGTACACCTTTCGTGCAAATTCAATCATGATCGACTTTATGCCCGACAGCAAGGATTCCTCACTTGAAATCCAACTCTCTGCCTTCACTCCAGGTGGTTAGAGTGTCGCTTTCGGGCTGTATTTACATACATCTTAAACGACTGGAATGCATTCCCCTTGTCTCCCTCAGATCTGAGTGAACATGTTTTGCATGCCAATCGGTATGCCCTTTGTTGCTAGGACACTAATCTACTTGCATGAGTGTAGGGGTGATCCGGAGAACTTTGTCAAATTTAGTGCAAATTTTTTTTCTGATTCTGACGACATTCGAAGAAAATGGGTCAAAAATCAACCGTTGTGCTGAGCCTCGCATGTTATCACGAGATTTGAAGCGTATACGGCTTCATGTCAGCTCTCAGTAGCCGCTTTGGATTGGGGCTTCTGTTAATGTCCGAAGGAATAGAAAATTTGTGTCAAAAGTGCGCAAAAAATGCTGCCCAACCTAATAAATATAAAATAGATTTTAAAAATTTCGAAATTTATTTCAGGAACTGTCACTACAAATGAAACTCACCTTTACAAGTGAACGGAAAGGGTAAGTTTCATGCTATGATTGGCAGTTTGAGTACCAAAGTCCACTTTCGTTCTCAAACTGCCAACAATATTTCATGCATTCGAATGAGCTCAACACTTCTTCAGACGCGAAGCACACGTCTCCATGCGCTAAAATATCGTTTCGGAGCTCACAATGACCATCTATTTTATATATTCTTGCGATAAAATATTTGCCATTCTTTTTCCATGGCAATCCGAATTTTCGTTACAACGCTAAAAATTTATAGCTTCAACAATACTGTAAAACACGGAAAGATAAAACACGGACATTATCAATTAACACGTTGCACAACAACATCAAATACTTTATTTGGTGGTTCAGGTGGGATATTCATATGGGGATATTTTTTCGTGGTCTTGCCGGCCAGGGACAACCAATTAGTCTTCCGTGACATCTGATATTTTTCACGGTCATTTGTACAGAGGAATGAGGCGCAGTTCCTGTCTCTGCGGCAAGTGAAGGTTGAAGTATTGAGGAGTCAAGTCAACAGCTCCGTTTAGTGGAGGAAGCACTTTGAAGTTCTGAAAGCAATCTCACTTCCACCATGCTGTCATCAGTCAATACTGGAAATAATATATCCAGCTTGAAAAGATATTTATATTTAGACCTACAATAGCTAGTTATTTACTGGCTTCGTTGAAACATAATCAAACTCGCATTCTTAAAGCCAATCCTGAGACATACCATGAGAGTCGAAGTGAGTCCAATGAAGAGTTCCACCCTCGCAATACCTTCTCCAGCACACATTCTCTTTCCCATGCCGAAGGGAATCGTGCGGTCCACCAACTCCTTAACAAGCGAACATTAGCTTTCTAACTAACTTTAATGTCATGTTTCATCTTACAAAAACAAGATCGTCTTGAAGAAACCATTAAATGGGTTTCGTCTGGTTTTATGTCGAGTTTCACCTATGAAAATATTCCAGGTAGAACCTTGTTTTGCAATGGTTATAGATCAATGATATTTATCTAAATTTTCAGCAGTACAAACCTTATTCAACGTCTTTCCATCCTCCATCAGGTATCTCTCGGGCCAAAATTGTTGCGGATTCTTGAAATGAGGATCGCAAGAGAGAATCTGGTGTATGTCTGGATTTACCAGCGTATCCTTTGGAATCGGCATTCCCTGAATTCGTGTTCATGAGATTTCACAATCAAGATGATGATCTACGTTGATTTCCGTGTCCACTGTGGCCCGGTGCATGACGCCAAAATTGAAGGGAAGAATGTTCGCGCGTCTTTGAATCTCCATTATCGTCGCACTGGTGTACGGCATTCGGGCCTAAAGACAAAATTCCAGAATGACCGAATGGACCTTATGGGGGACGATTTTTGAATTCTGTTCGTAAATCCTTACCTTGTCCTTCATCTGCAACTTCCCTCCAGTGGTTCCAACCACGGAGTTGATCTCATCGCGGACTTTGTCCTGAATCGTCGAATGAGTGCAGAAAGCGTCACGGACACTTGCGCCATAACGGTAAAATTGACAACTGCGCCATCATTCCACGGCTACAGTGACCATGTCGTCATTTGGTTGCGCAAATGTCTATGGCGCACTTGTCCCTCGCTAATCGTCACTGCGTTGATCAATTCTAAATATGTACTCACTTTCAACATTGTTATATTGTTTTCTTGGCTGAATTTTTTGTACAGCCTCTCACATTCTCATGTGAGTTACGTACTGCTTACTTGCACATCCTGATGTGTAGCCATGAATAGCATCGCCCATCTGAGTGTGGCCGTCGTGGTCTCCTGACCTGCGAAGAAGAGATCTTTGCAGCAGTCGTACAGTTGCATCTCACTGAACGATTATGCATCGCATATCCTAAGAACTATGGAGACTATCATAATCTGCCGTAATTGCGAAAGTAACCATTATATCCCCTTTTTAGAGTTTTTGTAGTCTCACAATCATCTTTTAAACTTCATTAATTCATTTTGTTAACAATAAAATGTCTATTATTATTCATGTAAACGGAACTGAATTAGCTGGTACACATGGCGACTTTTCGTCCTCCTACGCACTCTCTCATTTGCGTGCTATTTCTTCGGTTAGACAGTCGCCACTCGTGCTTTTGCATAGGATAATGAGTCTTACTGAAGTAGTCAAATGAAGCTTGCCTTTCAGTTCAGTTTACAGGAATGATAATTTTAAAGATGTGCCCACTTGAGCATTGGATTCGTCTTCATCGCCTTCATGTAGGCGTGAGTAAATGAGAGTGGTTCATCCTCCTCGTTGAAAGCCTTCCGAGCCTCATCGACTTGTTGCTTGAGGTAGTTCTTCATCTAACATTTCCACTTTAGTTTTTGGTTTTCAGAGCAAGGGACGACTGGTACGGATAGGCACGAAAAATTCCCCCAACCAAATTACACCACCTATATCTGGCAAAGCTGATTTTACGAACCTTGTTGATGGCCCTAACATGCGTGTCAAAGGCGTACTCCTTGAGGACGGGAATATGCTTCAGAATCGGGAAATACATGCCGGCTAGCAGCATCTTCGATCTGAATCATCACGTTTTATCATAAAATGCTCGACATTGCTTACTTTGATACTCCCATGAAAAACTTTACAATTCCCTCAACGAAGTCGATCAGCTCCTTGCAATCGTCGTCTGGGTATCTTCTCGCGAACAGAAGGTCCGAGATGACATTGGCGACGAAGATCTGAACATTAGCATGAAAGCACCTGCCCAAATCACCTTAATGGCGCAAATGTCCATTTCACCATTATGGCGTAAATGTCGAAAACACTGTTTTTTTCGAAAAAGTGTTCATTTTGAATGCATATTACTGTTAATGGCATATCCGTTCTCATCACCTCGCTCCCCAAACTGTACGCTCATCCTCGTAATGTTGTGTTGTCTTTTCTACGGATGGAGAAACAGCGATGAGTAAGAAAGCATTGCAACATCTCAGTCGCTTTTTGGCGACGATTCACACCGCCACAGCATGCAGCTTACATTCATGGCTATATTTCAATAAACCTGATGTCTATTTTCCTTTTAATCGTATCGAACTGCTATTAGGGTGTCCGGAAAGTTTTGTCACTTTTTCGATTTTTTAGAAATATCTCATTGGAAACTGAATTAGATTACTGAACAACTATTGCATAAATATGTTTAGGTCCACACGTGTTTCCCATTAGTGGGTGATGACGTCACTCCTTCTGATGACGTCACGGCAGTCGATTTCCCAACACCAATTTGACCCCCCAAAAAATTCGCAAGTTCATTCAGTAGTTATTGCCAAAAATCGGATTTTTTTGGTTTGAAAATGACATTTTTGGCCATAACTACTGAATGAACTTGCGCAAAATTATGTTCTATGCGCCAATAAATTTCTTTTGTGATACTCTTCATTCACGTCAAGTTTGGTGCCTCTAAGTTCAAAATTGAGAGAGTCGAAATTTTTCGGTTTTTTGACCATAACTTTCTTGTGGATTGAGGACATGAGTCCTAACAATGCTGGTTTGTTCGGGAAATGATTACATATTTTTAGAATATCTAACATCGAATATTCGAGCACTTAGAGAGAAAATTTGGCATGAAGAATTTTTTTTGGGGGGGGGGGTCAAAGTGGTGTTGGGAAATCGACTTTGGGAAAGTCACCAGAGAAGCGACTGCAGTGGATTGATGACTGGCAGAAGGCTCTCGTTGGTCTGTCATGGGAGGAGTGCTTGCCGAAGCTCATGAAAAGGCGAGTGAGCGTCAATATTTCGGTCTTTCTTACTCCAGTTACAAGTAGCTCAATATCGATTGATGACGTCATAATTCGAGCAAAACCCTTTAAATAAAATTACAGAAGTGGAGGCATTCTGTTACACGTGCACAATGTGACGCCGGAAATGCTGTCTACTATGCAAACGCTCTTGAGTGCAGCATGGCATCTGACAATCGAAGAGGGTATGCACATTATGCACCCTACCCAAAGTGTTGTAGCCAGTACACACATTATGTTTTTGACCGACTGTGTCTCTCTGGTTTTGCGTGCAATTTCGTCGTATCTCTGACCAAAAGGCATATGTTTCACACAGCTTACTTATGGGAAAATGATATTATGTTGGTATCAGTTGAATTGGGATGCATAATAATGACTACCCAAAGAAAAATGAATACCGTTCTGACTTGAGATTGGAAGTTATACCACCGTTGGTGGTAATAGGACGTTACAAAGGGACCGAGAAATGCCACCTTAAACTCGTCTAACCTCTGACATCAAAAAATCAAAATGAAATCTCTAAAGGCTGAACAAGAGCAGCATGAACTTAGATGCGATAGGGCCGCGCGATGTGTCAATGATGCCGTTTTTTGTAAATATCGTCACATTTACGACATTGTAAGATTGTATGCGAAATCTGTTATGTTTCACGGGTCCTATATATCACAGCTATACCGCTTTCGTGAAACATAACCCATATCGTATACAAACTGCCAAACCTATTGTAGGCATACATAATCTGCCGAAAGAAGACGTCTTTCAATATCTATTCAAGCCCAAACGGACGCTCACCATAGATGCTGCAATCTTCGACGGAAGACCGGAGCGATTTGACGATCGATTTTGCAAAGGTTATTGATTTCCTAGAAGATCCATCATTATCGATTAATGTCGTCATAGTGTGCAAACATACGAGATCACTCTGGTTCTCAAGCAGAGGGGCGAGCGGTCGCTCCGATTTCCCTCCGCCAGAGTCACTTTGCATACACGTGAGTCTGCACCCGTCACTCATTATGGATGGCCCCAAGGCCGCTTCCCCGTCTCCTGACCCCACCATTGTCACTCTCGTGCTCCTCGTCACCCAATTGACTGAGCTAGTCAAGACAATGATGGAGAAGAACGGAGAGACGCTGGAGTTCATGCGAAAGCAACAAGACATCATGATTCGTACGATGAACACGGCCTTGGAGAAGTTGTCTGCCCCTCCTAATCCTCCCATTCCTTCGCCTCCCAATGGCCCGACTGCTGCAAATGCTGCCTATGCTGCTGCAGTTCGTGTACCGGCAGACAGGGAGTTGATTGAGGAAAAGTCCAAACGAGTCGTTGCCATTGGACTGGAGGAGAAGGGCACTGTGCA
>JACMIF010001710.1:0-17115 GCA_014805445.1 Diplogasteroides magnus | reverse complement strand
CGAACCCGCGTCGATCGGGGCTATAAACCGTCATCTTACCCACTAGACCACCGTCAGTAATTATGAAATTTGAAAACATAACTTCTCTCCCGGGGTTCTACAACTGCTATAAGGCACAAAAGCCTAGCTTCACTTTGTGATATAGTTTACTCTCATGCTCAGGACTTTGTTTTTTGGGTGCTCACCTCGTATGAGTAGCTGCAATGGGTCACCTCCGATTTGCCTGATTTTCACTTATATGGGGTAATCGGGGGCGTAGATTCCAAAAACGGTGGAATCTCGTTGTAAATTGTGTAAAAATTTTCCAGGACGGCCGTTTGAACATTTCAATGGGCTAAAAATGAGCTTCAAAATGAAGTTGCAGGTCGCATTTTTATATCATTATGTGCCCTAGAGACCAGAATTTGAATGCCATATCAAATTTACAGATCGGATTTTTTTCCAATTTTTGACGAATTTTCGGATTTTTTTCATGCCCTGAGGCAACGAAATTTTTCAGGTCAAATGGACCACGGATTCGTGATCTACGGGGTCGATTTACCCTAAAAACCAAGTTTTCAGCCAATTCGGAGGCCTAAAGTTGAGAAACTGTGCAAAGGGGTGGTCCACCCTTACAGAAGATGTCTGTTACATGACAGGCCTTTCATTTTTTCCTTTTTGGATTGGATACATCCATAGGCCCCGATAAGAAACCACCTTTTCGGGAAAATGTCTTGTTGGGGGAGAATGGATGAATCCATTGGATCAGCTATTCAATTAATACAGCTAACTTTTCGTCAAGTTCTTTGTCTGGAATCGAGAATTATGTAATTTTAAAGGCGGTCAAAAATGACATCTTTTAACATTGTTGAACGTTTCGGTTTTTGTGGAGCAAAAAATTGACGTGTGGCAGTTCCAAATGACACAAGATCACCTTAGACAATGTGTATAGATACGGCGCAGACTCGTTCCACTACTACGTTAAGGCAGGGAAAGAAACGATTCACAATTGTGTATACAATGCTTATAGGGAATCTCACTTCGATAGCAGTCTGCACAGGTTCGTCACAGCCGGCCTGCTCGATCATCAATGCTTTTTCCAAAATAACCTGAATTAAAATTATTCGTTATTTATAAGCATGAATCATAACTTACCCTTCCTTCTTTATATCTTTGATCGTCATTAAATGCAATTTCGTACATCCACCCAACCTTCTAAAGCAAAAATATCATTGATTTACTAAGAGTCGACTTACAGAATCGCAAAACTTGCACATTACGTCTCTGACCAAATGCGACCCCGTCATCATTTCTCGCTGGACAAGCTCACCATGTACGACATTCCATGCTTTTTCAAACAGATACGCTTTTCCAGAAGCACCTGTAATTGTGTCAATTATTACACCAAGATTCTCAGTGAAGCACAATTAAAACAATACTCGCCGAGCTATGCGCAGCGGCAGACATTCTTAGCTCGAACAAGTGGCAAACGACCACATATGTAATCGTTTGCCACTTGTTTAACAAGTAGATAAACAGATATTAAACCAACCTTGGAATGTTTTCGACACGATTGCTTCCTTGTTAGAGAGAAAAGTTCTGCAGTTCTTGCAAGAATAGGTAACTCTTCCACCGCCATGTTCACGACTGTATCGTCCCATAGCAGCCGTTTCTACCCAAACAATACTCCAAACTCAATCGAGCACAATGAATCCCGGTGAAACGGCGCCACTAGTGCCGATGATCACGCCCCTCCATGAACATCAGGGTCAAATGAGACGCGGTTGAAAAATAGCGCGCGCTTCGTCATATGACACGGTGAATGGGGCGTGTCCTTTGAATGCGCGCGATAGTCGCCCAATAGCAAAAAACCTTATAACCAGTAAAAATTCATTGAAATACTATCGTGGGCTTACGGATACCAAGGAGTAAAATTTAAAACATAAATTGCAAGAGCACAATTTTTAACATATACAAAAGGGATCAATTAGCAATTTTTCCGGTGCAGTAAATTCACCAAATTGGAAATTTTTACGAAGAAAAAGCATGAGGATAATGAACGGTTCATTCTGTGGACACATATCAGATATGTAAAAAATCACGTATTTTTAAAAGCTAAACTTTTGGAGCAGAAAAGTCTGCAACTGCAGGTTTGCAGGGATGAAGCACATGAATGGATGTAATTTGAATTCCATACTAGGGATTACGGATACATTAGTAGACACTAAATCTCAGGGTTCATTCGGCTAACTACTTTTCGTTTTCCTGTAATTTGTGTTTGAGCATCTCCAATTCGTAGGGATGGGCTAATTCCCGGACCCGGACCCGGACCGAGAGGGGCTAATTCTTCAGACATGATTTTTAATGAGAGCCGAATCAAAGGGGTTTCTATCTAAATCTTCTAAATCGGTTTAAAAGTGCGATGCAGTCAAACGATTAATGCACTTTTTGGTACTTTTTTTACCGATTTAGAAGCCTTAGGAAACTTCTCTTGTGCGATGTCTGGACACCATGAGATGCGACAGTCATAGTTCATATCGTACTTTGAATGTCGAAAAAAATAAACCTAACCCTTTTGCACATTCAAGCATCCGATCCACGGCTCTAAAATCCCGGCAAACACACTGCCGCCAGACCACAAAATGAACTGAAGATGCGCGAATCCTACATATTATGTCGTGCAAAGTTCGTGAAATGTGAAGTTTGACATCGTTTAACCGCGGTCAACAATGGTTTCGGGTGCATAAGTAGGTTGACCTGTTGATGGATACCGTATTACTCTTTTAGAGCGGAGCCGCGCGGGAAAATTGCCGCAGAGCATTTTGGCGCATTTTTAGAGGGTATATTTTGTTGCTAGTTTTTTAAACTGTCATAATTATATGTATAAAGCATGTATTTGTCTGTGTTTGACCACTATTGCGAAATCACGACGTTTGACTGGTGTTTAAAGAACATAAAAATGCATTTCAGATCATGCCTCTCGATCCCTCAGGCCGCATTTGGCGGAAATCGAAAACGAATGGCGGAGTGGCTTATCCACAGACACTCGAATCGTTCGCTTCTCAATCGTGCGTTTTCCCATATGAATGTTGAGGCAACTATTTTTCTACAGGGAACTGGATGCAAGAGTAAATGAGTACCGTAAGGAAATTTGGAGACCACGACACCAACCAGATGGGGCGAAAATGACCCACGAAAAGGCCCTTGCACTGGAGAGAAAGGCATTGGTGATATTGAAAGATCGCTTGGAAGACGTTCTCATCTCTCGCGTCCTTAACAGAGTTCATCATAGTCAGTCTACGAGTTGGTTTGCCATTGCACATTCACCTATTATCACGGAAATTGGTTATGTGACCTTAGGCCATATTCCTGAACGCTCCAAACCGTTTGGAATTCCAAACTTGACGTCACATTTTGAATTCCAAATGGTTCGGTGCGTTCATGAATACCTTTCCTTGTCCCGTCCTTTGCATTCTGATTGCACTTATTTATCTAAGCCTATTTTTATTTTTTTGCCTCTACAATATTTAACATTCCTAATTTATACACGTTGTCGTTTCAGGTTCACTTTCACTGGATGAACTAATCGATAGTATAATGAAAATGGGCGAATCATTCTATACTGGCGAATCTCTTGTTATGGAAGTGGATGGCCAGATGCGAGTCTTTTCTTAATTTTGAATGAATAGAAGCTCCCGCTTGCAGTCTGACACACTGCAAAGTGATCTCTATGATTAACAACTTATACAACGTGTTGAATGACGAAGGGGTCGAAGTCATTGGAGTAAATGCTAAACATCTCAGGCATGGTTTCGTTCTTTTGGCAGAATAATGATTGTATTTAGAAGAACTGTTCCTCTCACACAAGTTGATGCCCGTTTTCTCGTCCTCCTCACTTGTTCGCAACATAAAACAGGTTATGTAATCATGTTTCGTCTTTTGATTTTGATTTTCAGGCAAGCCATGGTTGGTGGACGATGCACTGAAAAAGGAATTGGGTGTCAAGGATAAACTCGCTCCCATATTCTGTAGTCCACGAGTACAGAAAATTAAAGGAGGCACGTAGATGTCCTATTCACAGTGATAGCATCTTCTGTTCAGACTCTGATGAAGAAGATATCGTCCTATTGAAAACACCGGATCGGAACAAAAAACCGGAAAAGGTTCTTTTATGTTATAGAAATGTGTGAATATCAATATTATAAGTGTGCTACGAAGATCACGGTAATGGCTAGAGACAAGTTAATCATTAGTGTTTGGGATAGTGAATAGTGTAATTTTTGGAGTTTATAGCATATATGATATAGGTGAAATGGAAATTTAAAAAAAAACGTTCGTTTCAATTTCCGCTCCTCTTTATCTCATTAACTAAAACTAACTTTCTGTAGCACAAAAATGTTTCTACATTTTCTTTGGCAAAACATCAAGGTCTACTCAATAAAATAGAATAAAACTTGCTACAGAAAATATATGTTCAGCTGATATGTTCGTTTATCTGAACTGTAAGAATATGGCATACGGTAGGCACTGATACAATTTAATGTTTAGGTCAAACGAGAAAGCAGTGATAGTCTGAAGGAGAACAACGGTCGTGGGAAGAAGAAAGAAAATAGGGTGTCTACGAAGAAAGAAGTGGAACGAAAGAATAAGAAGGAAGGAGAAGATACAGAAAAGGGAAAGAGAGGAAGGAAGAGGAAACGAGACCAAAATGGTAAGAAGAGAAGAGTTACAAAACGTTATGATTACTTGTAATAGGAACTGTGAACGAAGTGAAATCTGAAAAGAAGGAGAAGAAGGAAAAACAGGAAAAGAAGAAAGTGGAGACTGAGGTAAAGTACTATGTGCAGACAAACCCATCAAAGTAATATAGACGATTGTATTGGATTCTTCTGATGAGGACAACGTTTCTCTGGCTGCTGTGGCTAAGAAAGCGAGAGAAGAGAAGAAAAGACAAAAGGAGCAAAAGAAACACGGAGTAGTACGGTCCTTGGTTGCAATGTCATTGATTGACTTGTAGGGTCTGGACAAATACATTGTGGAGATGAATGGCGAATCGAGTTCTCCCACTAAGAATGCTACTAATTGGAAGGAATTGAGAGTGGAGAAGACTGTACGTTCGTCTTCTTTTTCTTTTCCATTCTTCCCTCTCATTACATCCATGTTTTGCTTCAGTTGAATAAGTTGCGAGAAGCATACGCTGCCAAAGAATCCAATATCATGGCTACGGTTAGTCGATCGCCGATTTTGGGCCTTATCATATTAATTTGCAGATTCAAATGAGTATAACGTCGTTGTCTGAAGAAGATATAATTAAGGCATCTGACAAGGCAAAAGAAGATGATAAAGAGGAAGAGGTTACCTTGTTGTTGCGTTTACTAGTTGTTTATTTATCGATGATTCAGTTTGAACTATTCCGTGCAGTTTTCTTGAAAATGCGTCAAGCGAAAGAAAGGGGGTTAATGTGAGTGAATAAGTATAGAAGATGGAGAAGATATATCTTAAGAATGGGCGCCCCGTCCGATAAGAGAAAGGAACTTCGAGATGAATTGGCAAAGAATATGGAGAATGATCCTGACAAGGTACATCTACAATCAGTCACAAAGAAGATTCGACAAGCAGCTCATGCAAGGGAAGTTGCAAAGACAAAGATGGTAAAGATGATTAAGTAGATGAAATGTTTATTGTTAAATAACAGGAAGATGAGTGTGGATATCCTTCATCTCTTGGTGATCTTGCACCATTTGGTCATCTCATTCATGATCCTCTTTTCCCTGATGCTCTCATGATATCTGCATTTGTCTTCACTCGTTCCACAAAGTTTCCCAAAGAATATCGCATTCCAATGACAGGTATGGTCTTTCAATATCACACTTTTCAAGCACTACAGATAAGAACGTAAAATTTTTAGGACTGCATTAAAATACCTCTAGCTTTTCTTCCTCTGACCTAAACGGCATTTTGGTCAACTTGTGTGACTAAAACGGTGTTTAGGACACTTTTTAAATTGGTGCTTCATACTTACTGGAGTCTACTTTTACGTTCTTTTATCTAGCCTGCAGTTTTGTATTAATTTTAATGCATGTATTTTTTAAGACGATATTCTCGAAGCTATTCGAGCCCCTGATGAGAACAAGGCCAGGTTGGCAAAGAATGTCACTATTCCATTGGTTCATTTTCTACTTGGAAGGATCTTGGAGTCAGAGAAATACTATGTGAGTTGTTTGGACATCTCTACTGAAATAGAATTAATAACCATTTCAGCTTCGTTTCTTCTTTTGTGATGATTCTGTTATGAAATTGGAACTAAACGAATGGACAATGATGGAATTGATGAGAGTTCTTGTGACTGGAGAGAAACCATCAACTAAAGTATTCAGTATATTTGAGTAATGAATGACTATTGTCTCTTTAGGCTGACAGAGATCGTATCAGAGATGGACGAAGTGTCAGTTTGGAACCAAAGAAGAAAGTGAAAGTAAGATATGAATCGAATGGCTACAATGATTATTACGATTGTAGTCAAAGAAGGAAAGTGAATCTGATGAAGAATCAAGTGAAGAAGATGAGAATGAAGAGGAAGAAGATAGAACAAAACATGATGATAGTAGAGGAGAAGAAGAAGGAGAAGATGAAATTGATGAACTTGATGTTACTCTTGTCGATTCCGTTAGTATCATTTGTCATATCTTGACTTGATTTCATTATATTAGGATAGCCGTGATCGTCTCGTCAATGCAATCGATGCAGCTTCTCCATTCTTCTATCGAATGGATGACAAATCTCAGATAGAAGTAAGACTATAGAAAGAGTCTATAGAGTGACAAACCTATTATAGATAATGCAACTGTTAATGCAGTGTTACTTGGATATCGATAGACCCACTCCGGCTGGTCAAGTAAGTGAAAAAGAAGAGAGAATGAACAAGGAGGAACATTACAGACTGAACTGATGCATACAAAACAGAAACTGAAACAGAAGAAGGCTGATTTGAAGAACAAGTTAGAGCAATGTAGGAATGAGAAGGAGGTAGAGGAAGAGAAGTTGAAGGGGAGAGATGAAGGGAGAATAAGGACAACGAGACTGAGGTGAATAAATGAAAGAGAAGGAAAGAATCATTATACTTTTAAGACAAGAAACTGCTATGATTGATGATCTGGAGAAGAAGATTGGCAAATATGAAAGAAGTCTTGAGGAGGTTGAAGATGAACTACAGGTAGGAGAATGATGAGGACAGGGTGAAAGACAAGGGCGCCATGGACACTTGAACCGTCAGTTGATGGCCCGTTTGTCCACGTTATCATTATGGCGTAAATGTCTTTTACACCAAGGACACACTGATGATTCATTTGAGGATATTCGAACTGAAGAAGCAATGGAAGAATATGCATGTAGAGTGAATCCAATGGGAAGTGATCGGCATGGAAGAATGTACTCATTGATGCCCCAGGCAGAGGGATTATACATTCAATCAATGGGAAGTCTACAATGGAATAAACAAGGAGATAGTCACAACTTTGGTATGATAAGAGAAGAAGGAAAAGGAAGATGGATTGTTTCAGTCTTTATTGATGAGAAAGAGAGATGGTGGAAGATTGATACTGAAGAAGAATGGAATCGATTGAATACAGTACTCAAAGAAGGAAGTCGGTGTGAGAAAAGTCTGAGTAAAACAATGGATGGACGAAAGGAACGATTCATGGATGGATTAGAATGGGCAAAGACTGTAATAGAATCACTTGTTCATCTTATACATATCAATCTATTCAGGTAGCTGAAAACAGGGAAAAGGAGAAGGAAAAGGAGGAAGAAAAGAATGATGAAGATGAGAATGTAGAGAGGTATTTATTCGATCAACCAACAACTCTTATCTATTCCTTTCTTTTCGTATTCTCTCGATTTGTCTCTCCAAATTGTCAGAATTGGTGGAAAGGGCTGAGAATGAAGAATTGCTGACAGTCAAATTAGTCAGAGCAATGATGAAGGAAGTGAAAGAAGTGGAAGATCTCGAACAATTGGTCTGTCACCATTTCCCTTGTCATATCAATGATTCCCTTCAGAAGAGATGCATTTTGTCATTTGTTGAACGTATGCTTGAATCAACTGGAGTACCTGGAAGGAAGGCAAATGTTTTGACACTCTTTGCTGGATTTAATGAGATCAAATTGTCTTTCTTCTCTTACAACATCTTCCAGAAGAGATTGAAGGATACGTCCAGAGTAAGTCAAATCAATCGTTTTTGCATATTGTGAATTGGCCTCGAGGAGGCTACTTCCAGCCCGTTTTTTCCACTTCCTGTACACATAACTTGTCCAATTTGGTATTATACATATATTTTGATGCCCTATCGATTGGTGAAAATACATGTCATTTCGAAAATTGAAAAATTGATCATTGGCCAACAATTTTGAAACCGTGGCTTAAGTATAGCTCACCGTTTGGAATATTACTCTAACAATTTAAGACCTATAATAATTGAATGTTTTGAATGAGTGTGCCATACAAACCTACCTTCTTACAGAGAAGATGTTTAATGAGTATTCCTTAGGTGAGCGAAGTATATCTACTATTGTTCGTGATGGAAAGTCGTTTGTGTTGGGGGAAAATGAAGAAAAGGCGAGAAAAGGAAATGGCAAAGAATAAGGTGGAAGAGAAGGAAGAAGAAGAAGATGATGATGATGATCTTCCACGGATATCAAGATATAGAACTCGTAACATGGACAATAAAGAGGTAGTGTTATGATGATTTGAGTGGTTGAAAGGGACATTTGAAGGCATTGAGTGTGGCACGTGATGAAAAGAAGAAAGTGAATGAATTGGTGAAGAAAGTAAAGGAGGCTGCAGCTGGAAGACTCTATTCTACTCTATGTACAATGGAAGTTGAAGATGGAATGAATCTAAAGGAGATTGAAGACATTTCACATAAACTGAATATGGAACGGTAAATTGGAGGTATACTGTACTTGAATGAATTGTCTCGTTTATAGATTGAAGAGACAACTTCGTCAACAGATTCCATTCTGGAGGGAGCACATTGAGGAAAGGATATCTCATCGAATTGAACAGTTTGATCAGTTCTATGATGCAATTCACAATCTCCTTAATTGATCTCTTATTCTTAGTTATTCGTTCTCGCTTTAATCGTCGTTTGTCAATAGGTCTTCAATTTTTTAATGACGTGAAGCGTCCTTTTGGAATTTTAGGATCTTTATATTTAGTTTCCGGTGCTTGAAATTTACTTGATAATTGAAATTTGTCCTTCCTTCTCTCATATAGCTCTTCTGGGAGTACTTGAATTTTTGTTTGCAATGTTTTTCGAGATCTCTAACCTTGATCAGGCATTCGATTCTTCTTTTTCCCCATATCACTCATCATTTGAAAAGAGATTACTCGATTAAAATCACTCATCCTTTGATTTGCCCACGATGTGACCTCATGGTAATTACTGTCTTATGTAATGATTTGTAAACAAACGTAAATATTCTTTTTATAATTTGTCGCTAAATAAAAGTTGTGGAATGGAGAGAGTATGTATGTATGGTGCTTTGATTGGCAGTCCATTGTGATGTCTATCACTTTCTTATCTTTCTGCCCTTGTGCCAATCTTTCATTCCCATACTGATCCTTTCTCTGAATCCGATGCAATCACAATGCAATAGAAATGAGAGCGTGTTGAGTGGAGAGAATGGAAGAGGGAGTGGAGAGAGGAAGAGAGAGAGAGAGGGACTAGTGGCTCTACCCCCTCAACCGGTGTACTGCATCAATCTCCCTCAGGGAAAAGAACTCAAAATGACGTTTTCTCATTACATAGTGTAACATTTTCCCTCTCCTCTTGTTTATGTTGAGTATACTGCATAATGCTGATTACTGGAAGAAGAATGATATTGCGCATAGAGTATTTGCGTGGTAGATTGAGGTATGAAATGAGTGTGACTCAGTCGTGACAACAACTGTTCCTCTTCATTCAATTCCTGTATCTCGTATTCGATTAGTCAATGAATAGAATGGTCAGTGTTTCGTCTCTTTCTCTTCATTCAATATTCTTTTCCTGTTCCATTCTCTCTTCTCTTGTTATTCTCTCCTTTCTACTTCTCTCTCTCTTAATTTGCCTTCCCTCAACCTTGAAGAGACGAAAGAACACATTTCTCTCTTCAGCTGACCAAACTCTCTTCTCTTCTTCATTCCAAATATTCTACCCCAAATAACAGATTTCTTGCATCTTATGAATTATCAGCTTCTTGTGTGAGGGACGAATCCGATATGTTATTATGTTGTTGGAGACAGGATATGGATTATGTTGTTTTGATCGTTCTACTCTTCTCCTCTTTCTGATTGATACAACATGGAATGTCCCTCACTTCTCACTCATCTAAACTCTCTTTCATTACCTCCACTCTCTCCATATTTGTCGTATTGATGTGTGTGCATTTAATGATTTGTTTCTTTCCAGAACTCTTTCCCATTGACTACCCTTCATGACTTCTACTACTATTGGTATGTTCATATAAGAAGAGTGTAACTAAAAAATTTCGATTTTGGATTTGGGCAAAATGGTCAGACGAGGATAAAATGGTCAAACTCTTCTTATATCCTATTAATATCATTCATTAATTCATTCCTCAGCCCGTTCAATTTCATCTGAGGATTGGCCTCCATGGAGTCGATTCGGTGAATGGATTCACTCTATTTGTGTTGTTACATTTGATCTTGAATTGGGACAAGCATTGGAGGTCAGACCTTTTTGTCATTCTATTTCATTCTTATCTCACAGGTCATGTATCCAGGGGATGCAGTTCTCTCATCTCAAGAAAAGTCTAATATTTGTTATCTTGCATTTCCTGATTCTAATTGTGCATCGAGTACAGATACAAAGTATCATTTCAGGATACGAAGGTCATTCATTCCCCTCTAAATGTATATTGTATTATTTGTAGATCATCATGTGACCTTTCCCCTTCACAACGTCTTTTCACCCTCAATGCTCCTTCTTCACTTCCATTTCATTCTCAATTCCTTTATGGATTTGTTCACTTCCGTCAACAGAGAGATTCTTCCCTTCCACGAGGATATTATCAGAAAGTGAATCTATTCCATTCGCAATCAACTAATTCTTGTTCATTGTAGAGTGTCGTCCTTGTTACAGTCCTTCCACTCTTTCATCTTTTCTCTGTTGTCATCGAAAGAATAGCCTTTGGATTCTTTGATATGGGAGAAGCAGTAATAGAGGCTGGTGAGTGTATGCATGTCCTGTTCTTTCATTCATTATCATTGTAAGCATGTCATGATATTGACCAATGGCCATCTCCTTGTGCTGGTCATTCATTTCATCTTCCACTTATGGGAAGTGTCATTCAAGTAAGAATGTCAATCATTCTTATTCCATCTCTTGTTTAGTGTCGTCTTCCTTCTTCATCTGATCTTCCATTTGGTCATTCACAAGACATCAAAGTAAGTTCCCTTCTATTCTTATCCTATCTTCATTTCATTCAGATCGATTCTTCTGATGGATTCATAACGTTGAACTCAGTTTTCGAACCAGACTTGTATAGGTGAGAATGGTCACATTGTTACAGTAATCTGTGATTGTTATAGGAATCTTTCTACAGTAGTCCGTCATATTCAATTGTTATGGGAGTTGGTTCTATTGGGAGAGCCTCTTCTTGTCATTGCGAGTGGTCCTGCGAGGACATCTTCCATTGTACAAAGTCTCGTTGCACTCATTTCCCCTTTGAGGTGACAATACAACAAAAGACTCCAATCATCTTTCATTTCAGATACTCGAATGACTTTCGACCCTATTTCACTATCCATGATTCAGAGTTTAGAGAATACACAGGAAGGAGTAAGAATCCGTGAGTCAATCCATTATCATTCATATAATTTGTCAATTTGAGTGCTCGTGTGATTCTTGGAGTAACTAATCCCTTTTTTGTCAAAGCTCTTGATCATTGGCCTCATATTCTAAAGGTAAAGAGATTGAATAGTTGTTGAATGAGTGAATATGTCAGGTGGGAGAATATTGTACAGAAGAAGGAGTTGCTGAGACAAAACAAGAAAAGGCCAGGTGGGAAATGACAAGTATTGCATTTGATACAAGAATAGTACAGGAAACACTGGGATGGTCGCACTCTGGATGCAAAACCAGGACTCTTCACTCAATTCAAACCATTTCTACAGAAGGACGATGCTCTTATGAAGAAGCTTAGTAAAGGTACTCGTAGTTGTCTTTTCGGTACTTCTGCCGATGGCCTACTCTAGTATATTGTAGGTTGCTGTAGTATGTTATCCTGCTACAGTAACCGTACTACTGCACCCTTACCATTATCCCACATCATACTACAGTAACCTAAAGTATGTTATAGTTCCCTACAATATACAAGGGGCTTGAAGATCCGTCTTTTGTATTTTGTTGATTGTTGAGATCGACCGGATGATGTTCATTCTGCTGTATTACAACGACATCTTCTCGAGTTGACACAGTCATTTATGATTCCATTGGAACGATATCTCTCCTCTCTAATGCCTTTAAGGAAACAAATGAATCCATTCAAGGTAAGTCTATCCCATATTCACTTTTATTCTTTCTTTCTTCTTCAGTCAGTACCAAATGCCCGTTCATTCTCAATGGATGATTTCCTTTCCACTCTTGATGAAGCAGGTCCTTCTCTTACTTGTGGAGTAAAAGGGGATTGGAATGGTGAGTCCTTCCTCTTCTCTATTCCATTTCATTTCTCAGGTCTCTATCGTCGATTCATGCATTCTCCTTCATTTGCTGCATGGCTTTCATCTCGTTCCACTTGCATGGCCAGTCAACTCAAGATTCTTTATATCGATGCTCTATGTGAAGCTGATCTAGGAAAGGAGGTTCTGGCACACAAACATCATGTAGAGATTGTCGACCTTGTTCTCAGAATACGGTAAGTCTCTTCACTTACAGTATACCTACATGAGAAGTGGTTTAGTCAACGAGTGACTGAATTGGATGTTTCATCCCCTAAGAGAATTCTTCTCACTAAGCAGATCAAGTGTATTCTTGAATGTGTGGATGAAGATCTTCGTTCTGTTCTCATGTCTAATTGTTCATTACGGGAAATTCTTGCATGATTAGTAGTAGTTTATTCGATAGATGCACAAAACGGTTATTCTATTGCATCATCTTCACTTTCATATTTGCCATGTATCTATGTATCTTAACAAAAAATTATATTATGGCTTCTTAGCCATATTTTAAACATTTCAAATTGCTAGATAGATTTTATAGCGTATCAATTCGTTTGTATTCCATATGGTGCAGTTGTTTCATTCATAATCATTGATCTGTCATATGAGATGTTGTTATTCCCTGTAAAGGTGGACTCTATCACCATTCCATTCTCTTAATTTCTCCATTCAACGGGTACTCTACATAAAGTGTATCATTCTCTTCAACAACGAATGACTGTCCAATCGAGTGAACAAACAACGAATGGGACACTTATCAGGATGAAGTTAGCAGTAACAAAGTAAAGATCAATTGAATAGCTCCTTCAATTTAACCCTCATGAGAAAGGAAAGAGCGCCATATATATTTGCACCAGGATGGTGGTACGTTCACTTACTCCAACGTTGTCGTCATTGGCGCACCTCTCGCTCTCGTCCCCCCCCATCTTGCATCTTTTTCACGATTTGGGCGCCATATTCAGGGGCCAACCAAAAACTCTAATAAATACATAAATATGGTCTCTCGAAGACTGTTCTGTTGGTCGTAAAGGTTCCTCAATGAGAATGATGTAGGTGTGTTTGGACAGAAACTGAAGAGATTCAACAATTCTTCGTTGGCAAACAATGGAGGGAAACGACAATGAATGTAGTCTCTCCTCTTTAATATCCTTTCCAGTTGCCAATATCTATCTAAATGTCATACCAACCTTCTTCTTCCTCCACACCGTTAAAATCTCATTTGTGTTTCTGATTTACTTGTCTCTCTTCGTTAGTCTCTTCTTCTCTCTACCCAATATTTGGAATTGAACTGTACATTTCTAAATAAGTCCGTCAGAAATAAACCTTCCGATTTCATTGCGAACGACTGTGGAATCTATTTGATACGGTATTGTGATGTTAAATAAATTCTTGTGTTAGTATTTGTAAATAGAGTATGGCATTGGATGAGATGAGCTATTGTAACAAGAAGTGGTCTCCGCCTATGACTGGGTTGAGAGTCAAGAGAATAGAATGCATGAACGAATTGTGGGGTAAGAACAGGACAAGTCGCAAATAATGACGACGGACAAATATGCCATCAAACGATGGCTTAAATGTCCATTCCATCATTATGACGCAAGAGTCCATGGCGCACGTGCATTTGAATGGGAATTGTGGTCGCATCGAATGAACACTGTGCAATCAATGTCTTTTCACTCCCTCTGCATCATTTCTTTGTCCATTCAATCTCTTGTCACTTCTCTTCAAAAAGTGATACTTGTTTGCACGTTATTCTCTTCTCCCATAACATTGATGTCTAATATCGAACAATACTTTCTGTATGGATTGTGGATCATGGATTGTGAAGACGTTGTAGTGTGTAAACCAATGGCACATGAACGGGTTTTGATTGAGTGGTCATAGAAGATTGAGACATTGATTGAAAGAGGATCAAGTGGAATCTACAAGAGGAAAATGATATGATATGAAGTGATACAATGACAGAGGAGGTAGAATGAAGTGGAATGAGTAGATGAGAGTGACATTGAATTGCAAGCTGTGTCCCATATAATCAACATGATCATTTGTCTCTCCCAATTGAGTAGTATGTTCTCTCTTCTTCTTCTTCTTTTCTTTCAGAATCCGTAGACTGAACTGGTTGCAAAACAGGGATCAGTCGACCTTTTCATCTATTACAAACAGAGAACCTGAAGTGAAATGCAGTAGAAGATCTAAATAGAAGGGCGGGGGCTGCAGGAGTAAACATTTACACTCTTTTGCCATTCAAAAGGAGACACACAATGAATGGAGTAGTTAGTTGCCTTCTGGGCTGAACTGTAAGAGAAGAGCGAGTTTTGACCCTTCGACTCATAACACGTTTCACTTTGTTCCCCCTTTCATTCACTTCTTTCTTCTCTTCAGATGATCTTCCTTTTCATTCTTTCATTCTTCTCTTTCGTCTCGGCACAGAACAACAATTGTTCACTCGGTATGTCACTTTATACTTTGTATACTTGCGCGAATAGAATAAGTTTTGTGTACAATACTAAAAAAATTGTGTCTGTATTTCAAAGGTTTCCGTGCTAAAACCAATATTACACGCAGAAAAGTAGTTAGTAGGGTTTCAAAAACGATTTTATATTGACAGTCTGCCAGGAAGTAACACAAAGCTACACAAGGCAAGATATTTTTGGGTCATGAAATTTTCAGTGCCTATACTTTGACCCTTCATGAAGTCGCTGTGAAAATCTCATATCGAAATTACCTTTAGTGTTACAGCAGGTATGTCATTTCTCCCGGCAGTCTGTCAATATAGCATTGTTTTAAAATCCTAGTAGTTAGAGAAACATGACGGCGTTTCAACAGTATAAACCAGAAAGGGTTGTATGCTACACTTTAAAGGATAGTTCCTTTCTCTGTGTAGATGAGAGTGTCAAATGATACAGGTCGTGAATCGGGTGATTCTTCATGTGCAAGTGCAGGAGGACAACGATTCTACTTTGATAGTCGAACATCAAGATGTCAACCATTCTATTATAAGGTTAGTCTCTTTGATCAATTGAAAGAAAGGAGTGATTGTTGAGGGTTGTAATGGGAATGGAAACAACTTCAAGACAAGAGATGAGTGTATGGGAAGGTGCACAGGGATAGTTAGTGTAGCCACGAGTGATGGAGGCCATGGAGGAGGACATAAGGGTATGAGGAGAGGGAGGACAATCAATCAATCAATCAATACAGCATTGTGTCCGGCTGGAAATGTAGCTGCCAATGATAGAGGAGGTCCTATTCCTTGTTCAAAGTGTCCACATGGATATGAATGTCAGAATGGATTGTGTTGCGGCACACGTGGTAAGTGAATAACAGGGTTCTAAATCGGTAAATTAGTGTTCATTCTTCTCCGCCGCGCTGTTTTCTCATCACTTGATAGAGAACAGCACTGCGGAGATGAATGACGACTAATTTACCGATTTAGAACCAATAGTGAACATATTCTATTCCCCTATCTATTCTTCCATTTAGAATATACTTGTTCACTTGACTATGATGCAGGAAGATTCCCTCTAATTGGATCACATGTCCCCATGTCAGTCTCCCTCTTCCCTTCCTCTTTCATTCCATTCTCTTATAGGTACTTCTTCAATCGTCAATATGGTAACTGTATGCTCTTCACTTACTATGGCAGTGAGGGAAACCCCAACACTTTCCCTGATTTCAACAAGTGTCGCACATTCTGTGCGGGACGATAAAACTGCCTGACATTCCGTCCATTTCTGCGTGGCAGCTCAATCATTCTGTTATCTCGCCTAATTTGTTGTAGGAAGAACGATCAGTAATTGCAATTAGATGCTTTAGAGTTGAAATATCATTCCATGATACTTATCTGTATGAAACGTGTAGAATGTTCGCTATTCCTTGCAGTATTTGTACTCAGTGAAATCTTTATTTACTTTGCACATAAATGGAATTGAACCATACCGAGGGACTAGGTAGATACAATGGAGAGAAGGACTTTAGTCCTTATCTCACATCTGTCGAGACAACGAAAACAAAACAAAAGAATCTCCTATTCATGTAATTCTATTCATCTTATCTTGCACTTATGAAACTATCTCCTTTTTTATGAAAGTACAAAGTGGAAGAATGACATCTCTTCTCTTTTCTCTTCACAATTTATACGTAGTCGTTGTTCCCGATAGATGAGTATTGAACTGAAACGAACGAAATATTTGAGATGACAGATTAGAAGACACGAAATTTGATCCATTTGCCATCTTGTAATTCGGGATTGGACGAGATGAGAAGAGGATTATGCATCCTACGGTCATGTCTTCCCTTCCCTTCCGTCAACCCCTTCCCTTCCCTCAGGGCATACCAGTCGGTGACGCGGGGCCGGGGGGAAGAGGGCGACGGCTGGGTTACGTGAGGGGGGGGGGAGGGGTGGGGGGGGGTGGCGGGGGG
>JACMIF010001709.1:0-21957 GCA_014805445.1 Diplogasteroides magnus | reverse complement strand
AGCCCTTCATTCTCCCAATCGTCCCTTCCTCTCCCTGGCATGGGTGCGCAGCTCGGTCTCTATTAGAACATACCCAACCATTCAAAAACAACTCTGGGTACTCTGCATTTGACCGAAAAAATCTTTCGCCTTTTACTAAAGATTTCCGTGCAGAGGATCGAACTATGAGTATTACTCATTTTTTGGAATCCCTTCGAAAGAGCGGGATGAAATCGCAACACAAATACTCTTTGCTTCTCTTCCATGAAAGGTAAAGTGTTTCGGCTTTCGATTTGCTTCACCTCGACCGACAGCTACCATCTTGGGAGGAGCCATGCACGTAGCTGTGTTGTGGAGCCTTAGGTCATCAGTTCCATTTTGCAGACTAGTCCGTTACCTTTCACATATGGCCGCTACTAGAGTTGGTAGTTTGTATGAGAAATCAGTTATGTTTCACAGAAGCTATGTAACGTTGACATATACTGTCTATGAAACATAATCGCTTTCGCATACAAACTGCCAACAACAACCGCTACCAATTTTCCTATATACGGAGGGGATTTCCCTATTCGCTTCGATGAATGTGCGAATTTTTCTTCAATATGTTCATCACAAAATATCAACCTTTCGAATAATATTTTTATTTCGGCTACTACGTGACCTATCAACTCCGGACTATTTTATCCTCTCCGCGAGGACTTTCGCTCGGAGATTCTTGAGATAAAGGGAGGTAGGAGATAAAGGAGGATTGGGACCAGACGGAGTCCTCTGCGAGTTGACGGGACTTGAGGAGGAGGAGGATTGGGAAGAAGAAGTGGAGGAAGAAGAAGTAGATGACGTTGTCTTCGATGATGAAGAGCTCGACGATGAGGAGGAAGAGGAACTGAAAGAATAACAGAAGAGTAATTGAAGAGTTTTGCATTTTGCCGAGAACCAAAATAGATTTCATCGTAGTTTTGCTGTTTTCAGACAAACAATGATTGCGTATATACTATGACACACGAAATAAAAGATATTTGCAAGTAAATTATTGAAACAAATTTTATCTTTATTTGATGCATGCTGAAGTTGCCAGATTGTTACGGAATCTACCGATGAAACTATAATTATCTACCTGTTATCCTCCGCACTTTTTCTGTTACTGTGACTATTCGTTCTTGTTGAAGAAGTCGAAGATGACGATGAACTACTGAAAGTGAATAGGATTTTTATGATTCTATTGAGTTAGTCGTTCTTTTATAAATAGGTAAATTTGCCGCCATTCTCCTCTGCCGTGCGGTTATCTCACCCCCTATGATAGACAACAGCGCTGTGGATATGAAGGCCGAGAAATTTATCGATTTTGAACAGCTAATGAGAATAAATATGTCCCACCTCTCATCATTTTCGTGTGGAGATCGTGGAGGAGTGAGCAATGACCCTTCCTCTTCCACTTTCTTCTTGACCAATGAAGTTGATGGGATAGGCAACACGGTCTCTATAAGAGTCTGTCATGAATATGATTTGATCAATTTGACGTTCTCCCTCTTGTGTAGGCATCAATCTATGTGACTTATGCCATTTCTCCATCGCTAATGTTTTTTTTCTTCATAAATGGCACTCAAGAACGAAAGACTGACTCGCCTCTTACAGTACTCGTTGATACCGTACTTGTCTGCACTTTTCTCTTCTCAGTCGGTGCATTTCTGGAGTCCTTGAGTGAAGTACGCAACACGGGGCCTGTAAATACAGATTCATACAGAGTTATTTGATTTCACGTTTCTCTGGAGCAAAAAATATTCATGTGATCTGTGTTCATGTGATTCCTTTCAATCGCACCATAGAACCGTATTTTCAAACTGCTGATTGTGAGATTGAGCCATAGGCATGTTCGCCAGTAATTCACAGCTCAAGAGATTACTATGGTGCAATTATCTACAATGCCGTTTTTATTTATCCTTCTCCAAAGGAGCGATCGCGTTCTAGGGTTTCTAGATAAAATGGTAGTAAGAGCGAATCTCGCATTCGTCTAAACCACTCGGTGCGGTTGTCTATCGACAGTAGCGAGAACTGCTTGGTGGAAATTAGACAAATGAGAAATGCACTCTACTACAGTAATCCTGTTCCTTACCTCCCGCAACCCTCGGCAGTGGTCTCCTCATCGTTCTCTTCTCTTGTTGCTGTGGAAGTCTCTTCACTATTGCTTCCTGCACCAGACGGAGGATCTCCTCTTCACGTTTCTCAAGATAAAACGTGAACTTAACCAGTGAATAAGTAAAGAATTGTTTTCTTACAAGCGAGAAAGCGAGTGTTGTGGAATTATTATTATCGAGGTCTCTAAGCTTATATAATATATTGTGAGTGTTGTCTAACCATAACTACTTTACTCGTTTAAAATTATTTCTAAGAAATGCGTATATATTGAATATTTCCTTCCAACTCATTTCTCGTAGTAACTCTTTTGTTTCGATTAGTGCTTTCTTCTCTACATCTCTTCACTCACAAACCTCTTCCTTCTTCTCCATCTTCTCCTCAGTCTGACTCATTCTCTCAGTTGTCGCTCGTGGTGTCACTTGTTGTGTCTCATTCCTCATGGCCGGCCTCTCTGTCTGTACTTCTCGCTGTCTATGGAGGGGACGGATTGTTTGGGTTCCGGTCTGGAAGAGGAAAAGATAGAAAGGAAACGCTTCATACCAGTATATATATTAAATTATAATCGATAATACATTACCAGCGATCAACAGAGAAAATCTCAGCCTATGTCTAGTGCATGAAGCATAACTCAGACATGAAAGTGCCAAAACATTTTTCTGAAACGCTTCAATTGTTTATAATAAATTAAACTAGGCATCGTGATCCTAGCGAGAGAAAGATAAAATCACAACTTATAACTAGTGCATGAAACATAACTGAACATAAGAGTGCCAAAACATTTTCATTTTTGTGAGTGATTTCGTTATTATTCTACGAGAAGGAAATATTTACGAAAAAGGTACTTAACTACCGTACCTCATCATAGTCCCTCGGTGTGAGGGGTAGTTTCCTAATGAGAAGAACAATTGAGATGGATATTGTATTGGAGGGCGCGGATTCATTGAAGAGAAGCATTCGACCACGGATCTGAATGAATGAGCATAATGAAATCGTATAAAAATACTCGAATCGGACAAAATGAGAATGGTCCACAGTTCACATATTTTTTTCCTGACCGGAGAACAATTGTTAGGCATGAATCAAGGATTCACAGTAAAATAGTTTCACTTGACTGTAGATAGTTCGCCAGTTATCTGCTTTCAAAATTTTTCCGTACTTATATAGAAAATCTTTTCCATTCCTCCATCATCTTCTGATCTTGAACAGAAATCGTTCACTATCATGTGAAGAATGCACGAATGTTGATTTCATATTCCAATTCCAACCTTGTTCTCTCCTTTCAACAACAGATTAGCAGAAAATGACCTTCTCTTCTCATCTTCACCCAGGACAAAGAGAATGTCCAGAGATGGAATGGGTTCCTGCAGTGAGAAAATATATAGAAAACGATTGAGACTCAAATACCCTACCAAAATAAATAGGTTTCAGCTACTAAATAAATAGCGTGAAATGTTCGAAAAATGATTGAATGGTAGTTTGGTGTATAGAGAACTCAAAAATCCGATTTCTGAATATGGAGGAAACATGTCTCGGGAATTTAGGAACACAATGAAAAAAAAATTGGATAACAATGTAACCAGGCAGATGATGGTTCCGGTGAAAGACAACATCCTCATGAACAATTGCCCCATTATAGTTGAATTGGCAGACGCAATACCATCGTTATGGCGCAAGGGTCCATGGATCAATTGGTCGTTCTTTCAGGGAAAGTCCCCACTAGTGTTTGAAAAAGGGTAGTAAAGTGCATTTCTCATTCGTCTAATCCGCTCGGAGCTGTTGTCTATCGCTCGTGGAGACAACCGCTTCGCGGATATTTGAGGAATGAGTAATGTACTTTACTACCGTTTTAGAACCCCGAGCTCCCACCTCAATGTCTCCATACACACAATAACAGCCTCTCGGTTTGGACAGAGGCAACTGCAGTTCCATAACGACACTCCAGTCCAGGGGAGGAACTCTTCAACATTTGAGATTTGAGATCAAACCACAGAGATCAAACTACAAATTACTAAGAGCAAACTACAAACCTCAAGTGTAGCACTCCCTTCGTTGCAGCTTCGAGAGTAGACGAAGCTCCCTGCAGGTCTTCGAGCACCAAACACAACTGGGTCGGTTCCTGGGCGGGCATTTTCGATCTCCAATGGAAAATCAAATAAAGGATAAAACCATCGCATGTGACATACATAAACTATTTTTCATCGAAAAGGAATCGACTATCTGAAATGAGTGAGGGTGTAAATTTATAAAAAGGAGACTGGATCGAGTTCATTGCCAGTTGAAGCTCGAGGAAAGTCAAATAGGTGATGATCGACTCGAATTCATCGGGAAAGCAACAGTGACATTGGAAAAGGAATAAAGCGGAAGTAGCACAACGAAAATGATCGTCTCGAGTTATTCCCTTACGTTAGCAGAATCACAAAAATTCTCTCGAGAATGAGACTGTCGATTGTGAGAATGCAACTGTGCGTGCGGCAATATTGCGGAAGCTATTGCGCAGGTGGCACGATTGGAGGGACGGACCGATAACATGAGAGAGACTGTGAGAAGAAAGAGGACGTGAGAGGGTAGAGTGAACGAGAGACAATATAAGAATGAGAGAGTGCAGAGTGTGAGTGAATGGTCAGACTGCACGGCGGTTTCCATGGCGAAAGCGCGCACACAAGAAAGCACTTGGACTAGAGTTGGCAGTTTCTATGCGAACTCAGTTATGTTTCACTTGACCCTATATCGGGAAGGTTATATCCTTCCTGAAACATAACTTATTTCGCATACTAACTGCAAACTCTAACTTGGCTCCCGAGATTCCGCAGTGACAGAGCTTTTGAAAATGCATTTGTGAATGATGCAATACATTTATTTACTCATACGTTTATCTTTGTTTATAAGGCGTAGATGCTTGTAAAACCCATAAAAGGAGACGGTATACTATAAACCGGTTATCATAGAAATCTGTGATTGTTGCTCTGACAAAATGGCAAAGTGTGCTCAGATTTGAGGGCATTTCAATTTGTGACTTAGAAAAGGATAAAATGCCTACGTATATCTTGCATACGGTAGTTATTGACAGGATACAAAATACAGTAATACAATCAATCTTCAGGTCTATAAAAAATGCTTGAAAACATTGTGTAGAATCTTATGGCAAGCACAACGAAATACAATAGTTTTTTTTTTCAAAAACAGTCGACTATACAAGCCAAGATCATCATCATATCGTAAAATCCAATATAATCATCATTGATCGATATCTACTAGGACTCCAAAACGGCAGTAGAGTGCATTTGTCATTCGTCCATTTCACTTGTGCTCTCTCACACCGAGCAGTCTACCACTCAAGATGAATGGCAAATGCACTTTACTACCTTATTTGAAACCCTAACCTGCTACCAAAACCGTGATGATTAGATAAATGTCTAGATACCGTAATCCTCTCATTCAGTCTTCGTTCTCACTCTCAGTTTCCTTTCCACGTCCTCTCGACTTCTCTTGAACTTGCGAATGATAACGAGGAACGTGGTCGAGATGTTGCCAAGGGCGATAGTGAGGAAGAGAAGGGAGAGGGCCCATACCTGAGAATTATTGTGCTATTCAATGTAAATCAATTGAATTAACTTTTCTCGCTCATCGAAGAACAATTGCGCACTCAACTAAAGAATTGCCTATATGCACAGTCTGTTGCATAATTCCACCGGTAAATTTTTTCGAACATTGAGAAAAGAGAGAATTGAGAATGGGCAGAAAGTACCGTACCTGCCATTCACCATCGCACTTTCCACTCATCCACTGCTTCCACAACACGTAGGCATTCGCTAGTTGGAAGACCTAAGAAGCACATTTAAAATTACAAGGTTCCAAGAGAACTCTACACATCAGAGGGTGGGGATGACTTGAATGGATCAATACCGTAACCATGACAATATCCAAGATACCGTAACCCCCCCCCTCCCGTATCGAAAAAGTACTGACATATCCGAGACATAGGAAGGGAAGAAGGAATGTGAGTCCCTTGAACATCCACGCAGAGAATCCTTCCATTGTGATGTCCATCTCGTGACCCTGCAATGTAAACACTGTATAAGCATTGTAATCGACTGGTTCCAACAAGAGATCGACTTACAAATCCTTGATGATTGAACAATGACCGTCTCTTTCAGGTTGTTATCACCATATTGTGTAAATCAGCGAAAAAAAATCCTCCATGATCAGCACCCAGTTCATGTATGTTTCAAACCGCACATATATTCCATGACAATTACGAACAGACGATATTTGAAACGTAGGCCTTCCAAGATGTCAAAACACTTATTAAGTATGCACAGTAATCCGATTACCGTTCTCCCTATTTACCGTATCCCCACTACCGTACCTGTCCCAGTGCGTGGAGTCTCCTGAGGCATCCCGCCTGGTACTTGTGTTGCATGATCTGCACCACTCCAACGTACGCGATGAAGACGAGAAACTGCGGACGAAACTCGTTGTAGCACTCGCCATCCTGCAACGAAGATTGAGATTACGGTAGAATTGCATAAACACGACGATGTCACATTTCTATTGTAGATTTTGAAGCTGAGGAAATTGATAATTTATAACGCTAAATTCAATGGCAATTATCAAGAAACGACGAGACAGGACAATGCAAGGGCTTACACAGTTCATTTGCAAATGATACGTACAAATAGAAAGAATAAGTCATGTTGTCTAACCGAATCCTTTAGAGACACAAAGGAACAGAAATGGTCGTTGTTTCCACTCAAAGGCCGTTCCTCTGTATCCCTGTTGCAACAAAGAACGTGTGAGTCACCCATCCCTTTCACTTGTTGTTGCACATCGGTCAAAGCATAGTCTTACAGTAAGTCTCTTCTCTCCACCCCATTCTTCAACCCCGGCACGGGTGCGATGGAGGATGCTTTCTTCCTTCTCCTCAGTTGTTCCATTCCGACTAGTCAGTCCGATGTGCCCCTCTCTGGTGGTGCAAATGAGGATGTCGGGTCGCTCGAATGGTTGACAGTGGCGTCCTGTCTTCCTCTCGACTTCCGTGCATTGTCTGTTCGGTGCGAAGTCGGTCGCTGGGTAAGCCGACAAATCCAACCCCACCGCGCAGAGGGAAAGGAGAAGCGATTGGCACGCCCTGCATGCTGGCCATCCCTCCCAATGGGCCCCAGGCGGTGCGGCTCATGTGGTCGATTGAGTGCTGCATGGACAGACACTTTTGGAAGGGTCCCGAGGCGGGCACCCGGCTGACAGGGGACGGTAGTTGGTTGCCCCGCTATTGATTACTACAGAGGGAATTTTTTTAAAAATCCCCTCGGAGATGTTGTCTCTGCGTTCGATAGACAGCAGCTCCGAGGGGATCACATAGACGAGAAATGCACTTTACAACTGATTTAGAAACCATGCTACCGATATATAATAGAGAAGCGGAAAGGGACGGGAATGACCAATGTGAACGCACACAAAGTATATCTTATGGCCCGATCACTTACAATTAGCATCCTCCTGACCGGCTATAGTCAATGGCACTCAGGCCGCAATCACTAGCAACATCTGTCTTTCTCTCAAACCGGCACGTGTGCGAGGATGCGCTTGTTCGTTTTCGTTCACTCCCATTCGATCTTTGACTAGCAGAAACATACACGGATAAGTGGCAGATGAAACTCTAGTGTGTCTGGACAAGGCGCGCTTGCTATAGTCTATAGCAAGCCTATAGAAACCAATGGAGGAATTGTGAACCATGCGGCCCCGCCGTTAAAAATGGATCTACTAAGGATCTAATTGTAAGTAAGTAAGTTAAGGAATAACAATTTATTTATAAGAACATATTTTTTGAATAAAAGATATTATTCTAACATATAAGAAACACAAACCCGCGGTGTAATTCGCTTTTTTCGTTCGACAAGATATAGATAAAACTCACCCTCCAGGTCAACGTAACTCCGCAGAATACGCAGGAGAGGTAGTGATGAGCCACCCACCAGCCCTTGATCCTGCAACGATCGTTTGATAGATACAGTACTCCAGGCCGTTTATTTGTGATACAACAACAGTAGTACTGTTACAGAACCATCCCATATACTGAGCAGCAGCTATCGAAACACAAGTGGGGTACCATCACGCGCATTAAGCATCCTAACCAAACTGTTATACCCAGTCGTTACATTGATCGACTGTTACTCTCATTTCTTGTATTATTTCGTCGTTTATCCGACTTCCACCCGTGCTTTCGGATATATTTCACCTATACTATGTATAGGAAAAGGACGTTCTTGACAACAGGTCGGTTAGGATAATTAATATGAATTTCGTAA
The DNA here is from genome assembly GCA_014805445.1 of Diplogasteroides magnus. Taxonomy (NCBI): domain Eukaryota; kingdom Metazoa; phylum Nematoda; class Chromadorea; order Rhabditida; family Diplogasteroididae; genus Diplogasteroides; species Diplogasteroides magnus. Next base: position 13,540 of record JACMIF010001709.1, on the reverse strand, counting down.
TGCTCACAGCCCAAATCTACCGTAATCCCGATAATCCCAAGAGGACTCACTTAGATCCGTTGTGTCTCAGGATACTCTCTCGAATGGTCAACGTGCAGTAGTACCATACCTGAAGATGAAATAGTAAATCTTGAATTACAGTGCTCATAAATACCTCGCTTTCGTTTAAACATACTGACCGCACTCAAGTTATTTGAGATTCTTATATGAGGTTCTTTATATGATTTACAAATATGTCCGAATCCCGCCCCTGCCTAACCAAGGCGCCATCCTCTCGTGGGTCGGCAATTGGTAGCGGTGCCCGCGAACCGAACATCCCCTGGGAGAAAAACGCTTGGAACGCCAGGGTGTAACTCCTACTCGACTGGCCTAGCAGTCCACCGGCAGGACCACATCCCCGTATGGATTATCCCCTGCCCCCGGAATAAAGACTTTACAAATATGTTGTACCTGTTTAGAGTAACTCCCCCTCCCCCCCCCCGTTCATGCTCAAAATGCAGTCTCCCTGTATTAGTTTGCGTGATTTTGAACGTTTAGCATTTTCATTCTAAAGGTCAGAATGTCTAGAATGTCCATTTCATTTTCTCACAATGCGGGTTGCCTATGAAACGAATAGATAACTATTTGCAAGTCTAAAATGATGAACTATGCTCAATGGGAACTCCATATAAAAGGCCAATTACCTCCCCCCACAATCATTCTTCCTCCCCACACCCACCCGAAATGGTCGTCGCCGACCCCAGTCGCCGGTCTCGCAGCTCCACTTCGGGTATGTTTACAGTAGCCCGCCCCTCCCCTTCTCTACTGTTCCTGCCTACCGTAACCCATCCCATTACAGTAACCTCTCGCAGCCGCCGCTCGCCTCGCCTCGCCGGGAAACGTGTGGCCGGCCAGTACAACGAAGAGGTACTCAAGCAGAACGCCCACCTCTCCAAGCGACCGGCAACGAGGTGAGAATAGGGTAGATACTGTAGAAAGGGATACAGTAGATACGGTAGCTAGGGATACAGTTGATACTCTAACAAGGGATACGGTAGATAAGGTAGAATGAACATGGTGGTTGATTCAGTACTCGCTCGACATCATCAAGGAGGCCAATCGTGAGGAAAGAAATGAAGAAGAATACGGCCACGAGGTGAGAATACGGTAGATAAAGGAAAAGGGGATACGGTAGAAATGAACATGGTGGTTTAATGCTCCCTGATTCAGTGCTCGCTCGACATCGTCAAAGAGGCCAATCGTGAAGAAAGAAATGAAGAAGAACACGGCCAAAAGATCGAGGAAGACTGGAAGGAGGACCACAAGCAAAAAGACTACGGTGGGTTACTGTAGGAGGGAACAGTTTAGGATAGTGATTACGGTAGAGATACTGGAGATTGACAACGATATATGATCGAGTACGGTATTGCAGTCTTCGCCCAGCCGCAGCGTCACCAGCGGTCGCAGACGCTAGCCGTTTGTGGAGAAGAAAGAAGAAATGGACTAACAAAACACATCAACTGACTAAAAGAAAGACGCCCTATTGAACTGAATAAACTCGTCTAGACATTTATGTATGTGAAAGATGCACAGAAGGGGTTGGGGAAGGGAAAGAGGGCGGTGGTTTGCTTTTTGTTCTTGTTCTTCTATTCTATCTATTACTTGTGATTTCTTCCTCTCGTCACCAGATACTACCGGTATTAGATTGGTCTTTGGCTTCGTTGGTTTCCGTCTTGCAATCTTACCTTGGTTATAGACAACCAAGATTTCTGAACCTTGAAGATTCAACACAAATGAGAATCATTTCAAGTCTCATTCACAACGGTTGTCAGAGATCTTACGGGGATGTGAAAGATAACAGGAGTGAGAAATATGAATAAATTCTAAGCAAACTAAAATCGTTTCGATGCCTCTACAAACTCGATATTCTCATAATAAGTGCCCAAAACATTTTGAGCACCATCCTGACTGGCAACCGAATGAATAAATTCGCACGAAACTACGAAACAATCGTACAAGTAGAACCTCGGTCATTTCTAATTAATATGTCACATTTTCGAATTGATGTCGCATAATTGAAGAGGAGTGCAATCATAGTTCAAAAGGTATGTCAAAAGGCATGCTTAAACTGCATTGACCCCGAAATTTGGCCGTACCCACCCCGCTTGAACAATTTGAATTTTGAGTACGATTTGATGTTGAAAGTTTAAACTTGAAACGACTGCACAAATGGTCTCTTACCATAACAAAGTTATTGATGGAGTCTACAACTCTCCATGGGGCGAGGTACGAAAGAAGAGTGAGGAGGAGAATGAGAAGGGTCACCTGCAATGGTAAAGGTTACTGTGTACTGCAGGTTACTGTAGGGGTAAGTTGTAGGATTGCTGTAGCAGGATAACATACTATGATGACCAAATTCTAGAGTACAGGTTTCAACAGAAGTACCCCCATCGTGATTAGGAATTCGAAAGAATTCACTCACATCTATTAAATTCACGGTCAGTTCGTTGATCATGTCAGGATAGGACCCAGTCACTACAGACCAAAGGGAGCCCCTACTCTACACAATACTGGATAATGGGCGCTTGATTTGAATTGATTGACCTCCCTCTCACTTTGTATTTGAACTGCTCGTACTCTTGTTTGTACTTGTACCGTTCGATCGCCGAACCGAGAGAGATGTTCAGATTGGATCCTGAGGGGAATGTTCAATTATCAGGAAAATTTGATTTTAAAAAACTACGGAGCTAGCTCGTCTGGATAGGATGGAAGTTCAAAGAATGCATTATCGTGTGGTCCATATGGACATGCAGGCACTATTATTGTTATAATTTGGGGCTTTTCGAGGCCATGTAAAAATATAGCTATTGTATGGTTCCCAGAAGCATTTTTTTTCTTCAATGTGTGAAGTCATAAGGTAGGAATCTTACCAAGAATAAGCGACAGATAGAATCCATTGTCCTGGACGGGCAATTCCTGTTTGATCATGTCCAGACGAGCACGCAGATCAGAGATTCTCAATGATATCTACGGTGAGTTGTACTGCCAAACTTGTTCGTGAAAATTTATTAGAAAAATCATACACAGTATGGTACTCATGTATTGTCTATTATAGTTTCACTAGTCATTCCATGTATTTGTCTAAAACGTCAAAAAAACAATCAAAACTATCGCCAAACAAATACTCACATTTGGCAGCAGCCAATTGTTTGTAACATGACATCGAACAATCCAAATTCATCACAATTTCTACCGCATTCGCTACTACAATTCACGGGGTTTATATGTTTTTTTTATATTATAAATAACGTACACAACGCCACACTGATAATGCAATTAAAGTATTTTTCTTATATTATGCAATCATTGCAACATGAACTCACTTGGTGCGCAGTTTGGCCAGTTCCATCTTCTCATCATCACTCAAATCTTCTGCTTCCACACTGCAAACGAAAGAAGAATAATTGAGAATCAAATTTTGGAACTGTCATTTGGGAACACAATACTCTGCCTAATGACTAATGGTGCCTAGTAGTGTGGGGTATTTCGATGATTTACGGACAGCCGGCAATTCACTCGTCGTCTACTTTCATGCGGTAGCGGTCGTCCCTGTGTTGTACAGACGACCGCTACCGAAAGAAGTTAGACGGCGAGTGAATGAGCGGCTGTCAGTAAATAATCGAAATACCCCACACTAGTGCCTAGTGAAAGAAAGAGCCAAAATATCGTATTCGTAAATGACAGTCCCTAAGTGCCATGTTGCAAATCAATCACATCTTTTCATGAACAGTAAAATAATTGGATTTTTTGACACTGGTTACAATCAAGACTCTGTTTGAAAACACTAGATTACTCTTTCATTGCACAGATAAGCAACAAAACCAAAAAAGCAAACTATTGAATTCGTGCAACTCGTCTAGCATTTACTTCCATGAAACGGGTTGTTTTTGACTCAGGCAGAAAGTTTGCTTTTAAGAAAAAAGTACCTCTTGAAGGAGTAAGAGAGGTTCTTGAGCGTGTACGCCTGGTGCTTCGCTGCCTGCAATTCGCTATATAAACATTTGAATAGTTCAGAGAGACAATAACAACCATATTGACAATCGAGGAATCAATTCTATTAGGTCCCTGCGCCAACTTTCTCACAACATACCGCAGCCAGTTCAACTGCTCTTTTGTAAACGCACAAACATATCAGCACTTGTGTTCGTCTTATTCCCATACATCGTTATCTGACAACAATCAGATTTATTACGGTAGTTGACAGCAGTGACTACTGTGGTGGGTTGGATGGCCATAACCACTCATGACCCTACAAGTTGGCATGGGACGGGAACGGGCATCGTATTACTGCTGGATACTGTACCACACGATCGATATCACGTGACATTTGCCTCTATTTGTCAGCGTCCCCGAGTATGAATATACAATTTCAATTCCCTCTGTCAGTCTGCGCTCTCGTGAGAGTCGTTGTCTCTCATTCGTCAGAGACAATGCATCGCAAATGCGGTCAGATGGAAAAGATGCAAATTCGTTCGAACAACTGATCTCTAATCTCAGATCGCTGTCCTATTCATCGGTTGTTAACAAAATGTGGTGGCGGAGGAGGAGGAGGCGGAGGATACGCCAAGTGAGTTCTGGACGGATGGGAGCCTAGCTTGCTTCCGGTTACTGTAGCATCCAGGGAATGGATTACGGTAGTCATGATCTCGTCGCCTTCAGGGAGGAGTATGCTTTCGGAGGCTCCAGCGGCGGCGGAGGAGGATTCGGATCCGGCAGCGGAGGATCTAGTGAGTGCTGGGTGGATACTGTAGATCTGGGCTCCTGATGACATACCTACCTACCTACCTACTTACCTACCTACCTATCCTACCGTAACCGTGTTACCTTGCAGACGCTCCTGGAGTGACCAAGCCCCGCACGGACCAGTCCGCCTACATGTGAGATCGAAGCTCTTCAAATGCACAATTCCTTGCCCCCATCCATCATCATCCTCTACCATTGGCCCGAGTGAAGACAATAAAGGATTTGTGTTAATCCCAATCGATATTCATCTCACAACACTCGGGGAAGGGGACTCATGGGTAGGAAGGGAAGGGGGGGGGGTCTTCTTGTTCATCCTCGTGCTCCTCTCCTTGGCTCATCTTGTTCGTTTCTCCTATTGATTCTTCATATTCATCCCTTTCTGATCTTATCTCGCCTTGCCTTGCCCCAGAATCATCGAAACCATCGATTCAGGAGAAACACTCAGGAACGCGGAGGATCAAATCAGAAGACTGGACAACGAGGAAAGGAATGAACGATCTCGTGGAACAATATCGTCTGGCGCAGGAAGGGGACTACTAGGATGAGAGTACTGTAGCATACTGTAGGTCCAGGCATCACTAGGGATACGTTAAAATCTCAGTACAAAACATAACATACTTTAAGTGGAAATGAGCTTTCATTTCTATCTACCACTATACACTGGAAAAAGAGAAATGCTACTACTGCCCCCTACCGTAATCCTACAGTATCCAAAATGAACGAGTACCTTTTGTACAGTATCCGTCCTCTTGATCAGCTCTGCCTTCTCGGAGACGAAAGAGGCCAGCGCAGTCTGAAGAGGGATCACATGATATCATTCATCGTATTAATCGATAATTCATAATTGGTCGACCAACGAATTTTCACTATCCTCCTACCAATTTACAAGCTCTGTCGAAAATGAAAATATGTTGTACGACCATTTCACAGTGTTATCATTTTTCGTAACGCACTTTTTCATGGCAATGAGCGTCTTCTGTGGAATTGAATGGCGTTTGACGAAAAGGCGCAACACGAAACCGACTGTTCTTGGTCTGGCATCGATTTATCCCAAAACTGTTCAGCAAAAAGGCATAATAGCAATTTAGAATCATTCTTTATACAAATTCATGTTTTGGGTAGATCGGTGGCAAGTTCATGTCCATCGATTACTTGACGTCTATGGTGATAGTGTTTAGAACCCACATTCAATATGTGGAAAAATAGAGGTCAAGCAATCAATAGACAAGAACAGATTGACCAGCCCACATTTTACAGTTGTTCGTGTATACAACTGCTTCGCCTATTTTCCCTCGAGTTACATTGGTATTAATGTAAATAAATTATTTTTGTTAATGATTCAATGGAATACCTCCAACTTCATGAAGTCCTCCTCAATGGTGCTACACTCTTTGCGTAGATTGTCCATACTGGACATCTACAATGCAATACTTTCAAGTAAAAAAAAACAATCTTACAACAATACTACCAGTAACGCGGCCACAAAACAATGACAAAACTCCATGTGAACAAATTCGTACATGGATCAAGAATGACAGTTAGCAAAAGAAGAGTTTCTACGGAAGAAGAGGAAGAAGAAGGGAATGAGAATAGTAGGATAACGAGACAATGGAGGTTGACATGATTGAGGATAAGAAAGTTCTCAATGTTCTCTCTCACACAACGATGACTTACGACTAGTGATGGGCACTTACGAATAGATTTACTAGGGGAATTTTTGCTACGTCAAGAGTAGTACCACTACAGGCTCCCACTTGCACGCAAAATCCTTGCAGTGTACTTATCATTAGGTAGCACATATAGGCAGGATGATCTGGCTAGATCGTAAAAATAACGAAGCAAAGTGTATTGTATCATACTGTAGTAACAGTAGGTAAACACCCAACTATTTGAATTGCTACATATTTCCCGTCTCACCAAACACTAGTCTATCAGACTGAGTTTCGCTCACTTCTCCAACCAGTGTTGCTCGTGAAACCTATCATTGTTATTCTCTGACAAGTGATAAACAAAGTTTAGTTTGTATTTGCGCGTGAGGATACCCAACACCGCAAATGTCACGTGGAGACATTCTGCACAGCGAAGAATATTACCCTGAAGGCAGGGCTTCAACATGAATGAACCCTTCCAATGCATGCTAGGGTGGAAAACGAATTGGCAAAACCCTCAAAAAGAGTATAGAATTTCATAGATAGCCTGTGGCGCATTCCGGTGACAAGATCATATCGGCCCACGAGAGAAATCGCGTGAGAAACTAACACATGATGACCGTACTTTCTCTTATCCTTCACCCCACCCCTTCATATGAGTGACACGCGCGGCGGAACATGTGAGCAAAAACAAAAGAAGAAAATAACATCGTCATCCCCCCTGAAATCTGATTATTGTTCCCTGCTTCGCCTCGGAAAATTCCACAGCAGAAAGTGGAGAAAGAATGCACGAGAAATGGGGGCAAGGCTCGCGGAAGAGAGAAATCACCCCCGATAATGCACTGACACTGACAACTGCTGGTTCATGTAAAGTGCGTTCAATAGGATTAGGTGATGAAAAGTTAACTTGGGGAACATTCGATTCTACTATCATCCTATTCTCAAACTGATCCTATATCAGCATGGTAAGAAACCTAGATGTGAAGGGCAATGACAAGTTGCGTTCTCTCCATGTCAACTCTAATCAGAAAGGAAATGGAAGAGTGAAAAGAGAGGAAAGGAAAAGATAATAGGGTGAAAGGTCGAGAAAAAAGTGAACAAGTGATAGAAAAGGTATTTTCATGCACTCAAGCAGTCAAAACAGAAAAGTGCACAAGACACAGCATTGAGAAAACCTCATTTATCTTCTTTTTGTCTTCTTGCAGAAAATAACGAACTCGGTTCATAAAGAGAAAGAATGAGCAAAGAGGTGCAGGCAGTAGTGACAAACAACTGTTCACAAGCTCTTCACAAGAGATGAAGGGTCTCAAAACTACAATTTGGCGAATACGGTAACTACAGTATTATGAAATGCGAGTACTCGAATAACTGTGCTGTTTCTACCGTGAAAGCGAGCGGTTATGAGCAAATTTTGAGAGGGGAAATGTGCAACATTTTCGAATAGAAGTATTAGAAATGTGAACATGGAAGCAAAACAACTAAAGCGCGGACATATAAAATGATAGAATGAAAATCTAGCAACAAAGTCGCTGAATAATGGCTTCCAAGAGATGGTAAGCGTTATTGCAAGTAAGGGGGTTTGATACACGATTTACAGTGATCTGTGGTACATATCAGAGATTTACAAGGCAGGAAGTTCTATTACTCTAAAAGGAAGCATTTCTGGGCACAGATTTCATCTAAGCGTAAGAACGCGCAATTTCAACACTGGTATTATGCAAATCAATCAATTAATAAATCAATCAATACTCGCTCTCATCTCAGATTATAAGGCACTCAAATACTGCACCAAATCTGTATCTCGAATGGGAAAAAAGACTTCAAAATGGGGGAAAATTATACATACTCCTCGTTTCATATGAACTGCCAACAATAACATATGGCAAATAATGACAAATTTTCCTCATTTTGAGCATCTGTCGAATACCTTGGAAAAGGGAAAGGATGGCAAGAATGGAAGGAAAAGAACAGGGAATATTGCTTGCAAAGAGAAGAATGTGCAATGGATAGAGGTCGGTTATTATTATATATTATGGCTTGGAAGCTAATTGCGCGCGTGTGAAACTACAACAAATCAAAGTACAAACTACAAACTACGAAACTTGTATAAACAATCGATGGGAATATATAGTTACTCTCTGATTGTCTGTGCTCTCCTCCTAGATAGCAGTCTCTCGTTCGAATGTCGGCACAGAGGCTATGGTAGCGGCTCGGCTCACTCGGTCCATCGAGACATGAGTCCCTGTGCCTCCGCCTGAATGTTCAGATTCTTTTCAAAATTAAAAAAATATCAACCCAAAATCGAATTCATAAATAATGCTGACATAAATAATCTAGGTAAATCATGAAAACGCCTAGTTGAGCATTTGCACATAAAATCTATGTAACTACCCTTTAAAATCGATACAGTAACCCAGTCAGATGTGCCGTACCCTTGGGTGGTGCCAATGAATCGTCTCGGGACTCCTTCCATCCTGCTTCAGCAGCCTCTGAAGACACGGGAAAGTCGTCGTCGCCTGAACACTTCAACGTCAATTCGAATTTGCAGTGTGGCGATAACAATGTGTTGAATGCAGTAATAAGAAAGGAATATCCATAATGATACCTTCAATGATAGCATCTTAAAGAATATGAGAGATGAGGCAGATCGCAACTATGGCAGCAGATAAATGATGCACATAGGAGGAACCCTTCGCAGTAATGATCACATAAGTGTTTATTTTTAATGAATATTATAAATGGCGCCGAATCACCAGATTGAGAATGTTCGTGTTAATGACCCAAATCGTTGACCCACTCAGAGTTAGTGATAAGTGATCAGGTCATATTGGGCCCCTTTGATAAGCTGATAGATAACTCTATGCCAACAAAACATGTCTCTGTCTAGATACCAAGAAGATAGATGTAGCAACCAGACTACAACTACGTTGATATCGACAAAACACAATAACGTTCCAAATCACAACATTCTAAATTCCAAATCAAATCAATACAGATCACTACATGAAAATTTAATAACAAAACAACTATTCATTTTGTCCTACAGTACCCCGGAACAATCGTGGTGGGAGTCAACTCACAAGCAATGAGGAGTCTCCTCGCTTCCGGAATCTGTAGTGGGAAGTGTTCTGCACGATGGATGGCCAGTGCTGGACCCCACGAGTCGTCGGGATTCAGAACTGCGCGCCAACGCTGAAAGAGAGAGATTACTGTAAATATTAACTTGGAAAAAAATGGAGAATACGAACCTTCACTAGAATGGGATCTAACAGAAGTAAAGACACGACAACATCAATTCACCTACTATTCTCCGTTTTTGTTTTTCTTCAAAACTTTCATTCACTATTCACTAGAAAATAATCAGGGGGAAAATATAAACTACAGTCTTTTCCTCCATGACAGTATACCTTCATTTTCCCTCCTACCGTACCCATCCTTACCTCACAGAACGTGCCCCTTCCATTGGCCACTTCTTCGATTCCCGACACGATAATGATGAGAAGAGGAATGGCAGAAATGCCCCAGCCGAGTAAGTTCGCCCTGATTGAACACAATCTTATGGGTAGCAGAAAATGCAATTATGATTGGCCGATTTGTGTTTCACGGTGTTCATATAAACATCGTCAATAGCATCAGTTAATCGTTCAGCACCTTATGCATACAAATACCTCACTGATCTCATATCTACTATGCTCGCGTGCGTATCGATATTATCACAGTCAATTAATGGGTTGCAGAACAATCACATTTCTGAAGAGGCGGATAACGCGACACTTGGGAATTGTCATTTAGGAACGCGATAATATGCAACTTTCTCCCACTAGGATCTACTAGGCATTAACAATAGTAAAGTCGAAAATGTCGTGTTCCTAAATGACAGTCCCTAAGTGTCATGTTGAAGAAGAAACGTACCAGTAGGGAAATGCGTACTCCTCATACTTGAGTGTCTCCCAGTGCATCCAAACGAACGAGAGAATCGACTGCAAATTGGCAATGTTTACTTTCTGTCATTTACAAATCACACCACCAAATGAACTAGCGGATGAAGGACAGGAACGCCATACCAATCAAATAGACCCTTGCGCCATGAGAATGGCAAGAACGATGCCGTTACCGTCCATTTCACCATCACGGCGCAAATATCCATGGCGCTCGTGTCTTTCACCCAAACTAGTGTGCGTCTTTTTATGCAATATGTCAAATGTCACTCACAATGTACACAAGTGGACAGACGTACTTCCACAGCACCTTCCAGAAGAGATACACCTGAAGGAATATATTACTTGAATTAACTTAATATTGGAAGATGCATGTAACGACCCTCGATCATTTCCAAAAAAAACTAATACTTATACAGTGACCTAGATTCACCTAGGTTCAGTACATTATTCTACTGTGGGGCAAAATAATTGCCAGAGTGGTGTTACCTTCAACACTCACGCATATTCTCATCCATAAAGTAGCCAGTAAGGTGATGCAGAGAAAAGATAATATAGCCTATACTAGGGTGGCGCAAACGGGAAATTATTGACAGCTGTTAATTTCTAGCCGTCTAACTTCTCTGCATAGCTGTAGTCGCCGCTATGTAGAGAAGAACGCTAAGGTATGACGTTAGACGGCTAGAAATGAACGGCTGTCAATAATTTCCCGTTTTCGCCACCCTAGCCTATACCATATAGGAACTCGAACTATTTGTTGCTCAACTACTGTAAATTATCTTTAAATCAACATTTAAAAAAAAAATTAAATGTTTGATCTGATACTCGACCAGATGAGCCCACCGGTTATCGAAAGCTCTGCCTAGCTATAAAATCACGGTGTTTCACAATACCATGTAGTTAAACAAAGTACGTCGTATACTCCTTCTCAACCCGTTCTTGTCCCAAAAAACTGAACGGATAAAATCCGCATTTTGGGTGAACAAGCAAATGTCATTCAGGTTAGAGACGGAGAGGAAGGTAAGGGTGGTATAGCTAGAGTGCTAGACATGCCATAGTGTACTCACTGGAGGATAGACTCCTGTCATCCATTTGATATCATCCAGTAGATTGTCCACATCGTACACCCATGCAATCGCCATTACCTGAAACATTCAAATCATTAAATAGGAAAAGGAAGAAATATTTAAACTGTTCATTAAATCAATAAATGTGGCTAGTTATTATTTTTTGCTATGCATAAGGAGCATATCGCGTACAACAATTTCTTTCATATAGAAATTCACTGCGACGCACAAGTCTACCAGGATATCAAATAATAGAAATGCATCAGCAATAAAATGCAGCGTATTATGCATATTGTTAACAATCGAGATTTGTCGAAAAAAACAGATATCAACTTTGACAAATCAATTCACTGTAATTTGTAATAATACATTAGGGACCTCCAACCCAGAAATAATTACTGTACGAACATTTCTTTTTCCCTTATAACGAGGCTGAAACCGAAATGCGCCTTCAGGAAAGCGAACAGGATGCACAATAGGAGTTCACAGTAATGTTCCAATTCAGGGGAGATTTGACGAAAGAATGTCCCGTTCACTCAAATTATGACTAAAGAAGCAGTCAACTCCAAAAAAGATAAGAATGAATGGTAATAATTCAATACTAATGAGTCAGGCTCAAATGGAAATGAATTGAAGAAAGATATCCCCCTGCCAGGCCGTGAGATACAATCATTAATGTAATGAAGGAGAATAATCATGGTAATGAAAAAGGTACTGTGATTACCGTAATCCTTTCTATCGTAGACCTTTACGGTATCCCATAAGCCTTACCTCTAGAAAGGCGAGTACGATGAGTGGCCATCGAAGGGCGAATCGATCGAGGAGTGCCAACCAGTACATTCCTGCCTGTAATAGGGAACAATCTCATATTAGACCAAACATCGCATTCTGGTCATTTTCGTATACTTCTTTTATTGTTTGAACGAAACGCACTACACCAAAAACATATTTATTCATCAAAAACTATACTGCCTTTTTAATTTTCTTTTAACATTCATACAATTTACCAGGCAGATTCTTGCAAGCACATCATTACTAAAATACCAGATGAGGTACATACCGATTAGTTGTTTGTATTAAGTTTTTGAACATGTAATCACTTCATTATTGATGTAAGACTTATAAATAAAATAAGTAAGAGACTGACCGAAGTACAAAATGGCAGGGAGAGAAACATCAGAGACAGGCAGACGAGTGCGAGGACATGACGACGGTTCCTGAACGGAATGTTATGGGATACTGCAACACCACTCAGATAACTGTACCCCATAATTAATACTAAATTGATAGAGGGCAAGATCAAATATACAAAGACTACAGTATACACGATGTCTAAATGGGTCATTCGGTAGGTCAAACATCTAATAGTAAGATAGAACCCACTTCCTCAGATGCTCGGCGTAGTGGTCGCAGAGGGACGACACGACTGTTTCCACAACGAAAATCTACAATGAGAAATGCTGTTAATGGGTTTGGATTAAAGACTACTACGAGACACATTGCTTCACATTCCAATGCATTACATTTAAGAAGCATTATTTTTTCACCTCAAGCTAGGGCGGCACCAGGTGGCAAACTTTCGAAATAAAATCTGATTTTTTTCCTGGAAGTAGGTATGGGCACCCCAATTAACGTCGTGTACTGATTTGGTCTGAAAAAATTTCGCAATCGTTTTACAGACGAATTTCGTCATAAAGGTTGATCGCTCATAACTCGCTTCAATCTCATCGTAGAGGGCTGGCAAAGAGCTCATTCTGCAGCAAATTTTCTGCTGCCCATTTTGCTCTCCGGGGTCCATGGCCGTATCTGCAACGGCAACGGAGATAATACGGGTCGGCCTCGAAAAAATCGGCATTTTCATCGATTTTTCTAAAAACATGATCGTAAGCTTCTAGTATGTGAAAGCCGAAGCAATTCTACATAACATATATTTTTAAGAAAAAAATAAATGGAGGGGCATTTTGGGAAAATAGCGGCCGAAGTTGTCTGATCACCCCAATTTGGGTGCTGAACTGGCTTGTTCCAGCGGAACTTGGCGCTCTTCGCAAGCGTAGCTGTAAGATCTAGTTTTTCTAGCTCTACCCGATGTGGGGTGTTGGCAGTG